>SKCR01031688.1:0-18489 GCA_019454045.1 Zanthoxylum bungeanum | reverse complement strand
TATTCTGTTATTCACTTTTTTTCTTGTTATTTATCGCTTCGTATTCATCCTATTAGTTATCTTTATTCATACTGCTGCATCGCTTCACGTTTACTTCCATGCATGCTTGCCTCTTTTTGTTGTTTCTTTTACATTACGTACTTAATTATCCGCTTTTATTATTACATTATCACGCTTCATTATTCAATATGTTTATGGAATCATGCATTTGCCTTCATTTTTATTTACGTTTATGGGTGTGCAAATTCGCATGTTTATTTAAATTATCTTGCATGTGTTGCACAAGACTTGGTTATATTATTGCATAAATCCTTTCATTACAATTGGCATAAGTAAGGGACCATTCCAAACCCAACGGTTTGAGGTATTCCCTTGTAAGGGGTGAGTGCGGCCTTAAATCATTTCCCAGTTCACACTGGGTGGCGACTCCATTTTATTTCTCCGGTTTAGTCCCTCGCGGGCTACTCCGTACTCCCGACCAGGCCGCGAGCCCGGACAATGTCACCCACTTCTTTACCTTGCCCACAGAAACACTCATGCATGTTTTTATATGATTATAGATGTCTTTTTTGTGATCTCGTTCGAACGCATTTCCGAACGCTACTCGAACACATGCATTCGGCCTTACCCCATTCGAACGTGTTTTCGAACATTACTCGAACGCACATGCATTTTGTCTTGCCATGCACCATATCCTATCCCGTTCGAATGCGTTTCTGCACGCTACATAAATGCATGCATTCCACCTCATCTCGTTCGAATGCGTTTCCGAACGCTACTCAAACGCGCATATATTCTGTCCTGTCATACATGATATCCCATCCTGTTCGAACGCGTTTATGAACACTACTCGAACGCATACATTCGGCCTTATCCCGTTCGAATGCGTTTCCATACGCTACTCGAACGCGTACATTTTGTTTACCGTTCAAATACGTTTATGAACGCTACACGAACGCACATACATTGAACAAACCTCTCTTCCTTTATGTTTTATGCATGCTTGCCTCTTTTGTTATTCCTTTCTATATCATGTACTTAATTATCTGCTGTTATTATTAGCGTTTCTATTTTCAGTGCCGCACGTGTCCGATTAACATGTTCTTAGAATTATGCATTGGTTTTCACTTACATTTATGTTTATGGGTATGCAAACTTGTATGTCATTTGAATTATCTCGCATTTGTTGTAGAAGACTTGGTTAAACTATTGCATAAATCCGTTCATTACAATTGGCATAAGTAAAGGACCATTCCGAACCCAACGGTTTGAGGTCTTCCCTTGCAAGGGGTGAGTGAAGCCTTAAATCATTTCCCAGTTCACACTGGGTGGCGACTCCATTTATTTCTTCGGTTTAGTCCCTCGCGGGCTACTCTGTACTCCCGATCGAGCCGCGAGCCTGGACAGCATTGCCGTGTCCACAGTCTGGCGACTCCACTGGGGATAGAGAATCGGCCCCGAAATAATATCTTGTAATATTTGTGATTTTTGCTTTAGTTAACCTTGTCTCATATATTTTGCATACCTTTTCTTACCTTGATGGCATCATGCATCGTGAATTCGTTTTCGCTCGAAGCGGCGAATTGTTGTATGGTATCATCACTCGTTGGCACGTACCTTAGGGTATAAAAAAAGTGCGTTCACTTGGTCGCTCGAACCCTTGAGTGGGGAGACCTAGTTATGGGCAACCCTTCGCCGACGGGAGCCTTTATCCATATCCTTATAAGCCCGCATATGAACCATAGTCATATATCCTATAGAAGTTGCCCCTTTATGCTTTTGATAACCACATGCATATTATATCTCATACATCGCACGCATCTCATGCATACACACATCATGTTAACCCTTGTGTCTTAAAAGCCATCATAGATATCTGTTGGCTTAGAGAAAGAGAGATTTGTCAAGAAGAGTTTAGCAAACATGGATATCGGGGAAGATGAAGCTAAAAAAAAAAAATTTACAGCAAGAATAAAAAGACCATTGGGGGGACTTCAGCAAAAAAAAAAAAGAGAAAAAAAAAAAGAAAAGAAAAAGAGAAAAAAATTGTTTGTTTTTAGTCTTTAATAGTTATGCATAAGTCCAATGATGAAATCGTTTGCTTTAGGGTGAAATCTTAGAAACGATAAGTTCTTGATGTGCTTTTATGTGATATTTTGAGTAATTGATCTATGTTAGACTCGTAAGCACTTCATTATGGTTCTTAGCAGTGAAACCTGAGTAGTCGACAAGGTGACTAGTTGAAGAAATTGTAGGTCGGTGAATGACCGTTTGCTTAGATGTCTATCTTGATTTGCTTGTGTTATGATGTGTGGTATGGTTGAAAACAAAAGAAAAGTCTCTAAAAAATTAATAATTAACCACCTATAACCGATAAGCGTGAAGCTACCCATGGGCGAGTATTAGAACCACCATGAGGAGAAATGCTACCTTAAAGGGTAGGTGTGTTAAAGAAAAAAAAAATTAAAGCAAAAAAAAAATAAAAAAAATTAAACCACCTATAACCAATAAGCGTGAAGCTACCCATGGGCGAGTATTAGGACCACCATGAGGAGAAATGCTACCTTAAAGGGTAGGTGTGTTAAAGAAAAAAAAAATTAAAGCAAAAAAAAAATAAAAAAAATTAAACCACCTATAACCAATAAGCGTGAAGCTACCCATGGGCGAGTATTAGGACCACCATGAGGAGAAATGCTACCTTAAAGGGTAGGTGTGTTGAAAAAAAAGATGAAGAAGAAAAAAAAAAAGAAAGAGAGACAAAAGAAAAAGAAAATCATACCATATTGAGCACGGAAAAGCAATTGCAGAGCATAATTGAGACATCTAGGTTGGTTTGACCCATCGATCTCAATTTTTAAACGAAATCATTGAGTTGGCTTACATAGGAATCAAGCTGTAAAAGAACCTTTGCACACACACACTGTGAGTCTGACTTAGATGATTTATTCAAAGACTTGGATTTGAGTTGCATTGAGTGTTTTCAAGGCTCTCTGGTTTCATTACTGGGCATTCTTTGAGGACAATAATATGAATAACTATTGGGACTATTTCATAGCCCGTAATATAGTATGTTGATACAGAGTGACACATCACGTAGTCCAACTTGACCTAGTGCAAGCAACGAATAGCAGAAAGCTAAACCAAGTATGGGGGCGACCAGTCTACCACCTCGTGAATAAGGGACATAACGGAATCTTGAGTCATGGGACCAAAGAAAATTGAGCAATCACCGGAGTAGAATTGACAGAAGGAAACTATAAGCAGGCCCAGGGCGCGATCAAAGACTTTTGTAGGCAAGGGGCGCCAAAGAGCATAAAGAAGGCCTAACCTATCGGAATAAGAAATACATTCATGCATACACGTCACATGCACAGAATTTTTTGTTTTGTTTTTGTTTGCAGGTTTTAAAGAAAAGGAAAACGCGGTAAAGACAAGCAGTTCAGGAACAAAGCCCAGGGAATAAACCCCACACTCAACACAGTTCGGGAACAAAGCCCGGGGAATAAAGCCCACTTTCAACACAGTTCGGGAATAAAGCCCAAGGAATAAAACCCACAATCAATTTAGTTCGGGAATAAAGCTCGCACACTCAACACAGTTCGGGAATAAAGCCCAGAATTAACACAGTTCGGTAATAAAGCCCACAATTAATTCAGTTTGGGAATAAAGCCCGTACTCTCAACAAAGTTCAGGAATAAAGCCCGGGGAATAAAGCCCACTTTCAACATAACTCGGGAACAAAGCCCAGGGAATAAAGCCCGCACTCTCAACACAATTCGGGAATAAAGCCCAGGGAACAAAGCCCACTCTCAACTCAAATAGGGAACAAGACCCACAACTCAACTCAAATAGGGAACAAGACCCTCAACTCAAATCGGGAACAAGACCCACAACTCAAATAGGGAACAAGACCCACAACTCAATTTGGGAACAGGACCCACAACTCAACTCAAATAGGGAACAAGACCCTCAACTCATTTCGGGAAAAAGACCCACAACTCAAATCGGGAACAAGACCCACAACTCAAATCGGGAACAAGGCCCACAACTCAAATCGGGAACAAGACCCACAACTCAAATAGGGAAAAAGACCCTCAACTCAATAAGGAACAAGACCCTAAACTCAATTTGGGGAACAAGACCCGCAACTCATTTCAGGAACAAAACCCACAACTCAGATCGGGAACAAAACCCACAACTCAAATCGGGAACAAGACCCACAACTCAAATCGGGAATAAGACCCTCAACTCAATTCGGGAACAAGACCCTCATCTCAATTTGGGAACAAGACACTCATCTCAATTCGGGAACAAGACCCTCATCTCAATTCGGGAATAAAACAATCAACTCAATTCGGGAACAAGACCCACTCGGTGGTTCGGGAACAAAGCCCTGGGGTCAAAGCGCCTCACCACCACCTCACATTAGTAACGGTTCGGGAATGGACCACCCCTCATATCAACAACGGTTCGGGAATGGACCACCTCTCATACAGTAACGGTTGGGAATGAACCACCTCACATCAGCTCAGTTCGGTAATGAATCCTAGAAAATCGCAACATCTTGCAGGGATGAACCTTATGGGTCGCAGCACCTCACCACCAGATCAACTCAGTTCAAAGCATCTCGCAAAGCTGCAGTAAGTGCAACAGCCGACGAACCAGGTAAGTAAAAAATGCATGCATAACTTTGATGGGGTTGTCACTGTCACACATTGCACAAGCCCCATCAAAGTGGGGGAGACTGTAGACACTGCATTTTTGCACAAAATCCCAATGATGAGCCTCGTATGGAGGCACTACCCGATAAGTCACGGAAGTCACGGGAAACAGATGTCGAAAGGAAAAATTCTAAAATTAATTGCTCGTCAAATTTAAACTCGCTAGTTGGCCGAGCATTCGCTCAGTTGATTCCTGTTTTTAAAATTAAATATTGGCCCAAAGCCCATACACACCAATCCAAAACCCTAACACAACTAAGAACCCTAACCCTAGCTCACCACTATATAAAGACCACTTAAACCAAACCCTAACCCACCTGCAACATACGGCCATTCACAAAATTCAAACAAAAAAGACAAACCCTAAACTCATTTCAAGACTCACGCCTCTCTCCCCCTCGACTCTTCACTCACTCCTTTGGCACTTTGAACCAAGAAACCCTAGGCATGCCCTCACTCTCTCCCTTCTACCTTCACGCCACTATTGATTCTCTCTCATTGAACCACACATCAACCTCCACTAGACAGAGACCATCTACGCTAATAATCACAAAAAACCCTAACTCTCGGCCACTCTCTCTACCCTCTCTCCTCCCCCATGCACACATAACTCACGGCCTAAAAAGCTAGTTCTCTCTCTTCTCACGGTAACACACACTGACAAAAGAAGCAACAACCGACAAAGCACCTTGACAAACCACACAACAAGAAACCAAGCACCCCCTACTGGACACGGCATCGACAACCAACAAAACACACACAAAGCAGCCCCAAAAGTCAGCAATCAACGTGAACCCTAGACACCTTTTTTGGAAGCCACAAACATCACCAAAATAGCCCTCCACCACGTGAACAAAGCAACAGGCCCACCAACTCACACAAAGAAGATAACCCTAACTCATGCCACACAACATCCCTTTGACCGAGCCAACAAACTGGTAGCCACACACACACCGAGTCCACAAACAACAACACCCTTTAACCAGCCCTCCACCACGCAATCAAAACAAACAAACTAGCCCTTTTCATCAAGCATCAAATAAAAGAAAAAATAAACTAAGGAGAGCTGAACGTAAAGACACCTCACCGAACCCTTAAGCAACAAGCCACTGAACACAAAGAAACAAAAAGAACAGAAGCCCCATGGACGTGCAGCAGCCAACGTAAATATCAAATCATCACCCATTACTGAGAAAATAAGAACCAGATGAACGAGAAAATCGAGCCCATAATGACCTAAAATAGCAGTCCTAAATCCTCAGTCGAACAGCCCCTCTAAACACCAAAAATAGTCCCAATGAACAATCAAAAATCATCCCCGAAACAACCCTCCATGTCACCGAAAATAACCTCAAAATAGTGAGTGAAAATAGTCCATAAACCAGTCCGAAAACACCCAAAACAGCCCCCTGAAATAACCTAAAATAGTCCCCCAATATAGTGAATAAATCACCCAAAAACAGTCCCCGAACACCCCAAAAATAGTGAATAAAACAACGAAACAGTTAGTGAAAGTAGAGAAAATAGCGAGTGGAAACAACAAACCAACGAACAAGAAAAATAACGGAAATGTTAACCCTTTTGGTGACGTCCCGACGCACTCCCGAGAAGCGACTTAAAAGGTAAGACCTGAGGGCACCCCTTGTTCTATTTTTTTGTCCTGGAAATGGCATGCTTGGTTGGATGTGGAATACGTCCAACCGGGCATGCGAAGTCCTACATTGAAAACGGCCAAATTTTTGGGTCACATATTTATTATTCCGTATTTATTTCGTATTATTAGTCTTTTATTATTCCGCATTTAATTTCCATTTATTGTTATTTTATTGTTCCGTATTTTCATTTTTGTGTTATTTATCTTCCTTGTTATTTTGCATGTTTGTCTATTCGGTTATTTATGGTTATATGCATTATCGTATGTTATGTCTGTCTACATTGGGTTAATGCTTGAGTGGTTCCTCTCGTAGTATATCGGATGGAAACCCAGACGTAAATTCCGTAGCCGAATCTGAATGGACGGTAGTGCAGTCTGTACTTGGGATACAACTCCATGTACCGCTAGGGGAAACACTCATGCATGTGTTTATGTGATTATAGATGTCTTTTTTGTGATCTCGTACGAACGCGTTTCCGAACGCTACTCGAATACATGCATTCGGCCTTACCCCATTCGAACATGTTTATGAACGTTACTCGAACGCACATGCATTCTGTCTTTCCATGAATCATATCCTATCATGTTCGAACGCATGTCCGAACGCTACACGAACGCGTGCATTCCACCTCATCCCATTCGAACGTGTTTCCGAACGCTACTCGAACGCACATGCATTCTGTCCTGTGTCAAACATGATATCCCGTCATGTTTGAACGCGTTTATGAATGCTACTCGAACGCATATATTCTGCCTTATCCCGTTCGAACACATTTCCGAACGCTACTCGAACTCGTACATTCTATTTACCGTTCGAACTTGTTTAGGAACGCTACACGAACGCACATACATTGAACATACCTCTCTTCCTTTATGTTTTATGCATGCTTGCCTCTTTGGTTATTCCTTTCTCTATCATGTGCTTAATTATCTACCGTTAATATTACCGTTTCTATGTCATTGCCGCACGTCTCCAATTAACATGTTCATAGAATTATGCATTGGTTTTCACTTACATTTATGTTTATAGGTGTGCAAACTTGTATGTCATTTGAATTATCTCGCATATGTTGCAGAAGACTTGGTTACACTATGGCATAAATTCGTTCATTACAATTGGCATAAGTAAGGGACCATTCCGAACCCAACAGTTTGAGGTCTTCCCTTGCGAGGGGTGAGTGCGGCCTTAAATAATTTCCCAGTTCACACTGGGTAGCGACTCCATTTATTTCTCTGGTTTATTCCCCCGCGGGCTACTTCGTGCTCTCGAACGGGCCGTGAGCCCGGACAGCGTCGCCCACCTCTGTGGCCGTGTCTACACTAGGTCATGATTATCCGATTACAGAGACTAGTTGCTAGTGATCCGATATATGCTTCGTACGGGGCAAACAAAATTTCAGCCCTAGGCCTAGCATGTGACATCCCATACTGGATCGTATTACGCAATACATTGTATACTACGCCTGATACAAATTATATATTATTTGTTGAATATTTCTGGAGAATTTGGTAGGGACATTGCTTTGCTAGAAGCCAACCATGTCTTGTAAATCGGTGAGAACATGGTACGCGGTACGCACATGTCGGATAGTTCGACAACCGTATTTAGTACCAACATATCCAAGAATCTCTTGGGTCGCTTCCCAAAGATCCACCGATGACATTTGACTCGAACAAAATTAATCCGGGATTAATATGAGAGAGAAAATTAATCTGGGATTAATTACGGTAAGAATTAATCTAGGATTAATTACGACAAAAATTAATCTGGGAATAATTATGAGAGAGAAAATTAATCTGGGATTAATTACGATAAAAATTTATCTGGGATTAAATTCGTCTAGAAGAGAGAACGCAATTAATTTGGAATTAATCGGCAAAATAAATTTAATAGTTAAATTGGATTTTACTATTTAATTTATTTAATTGAGCTAAAATAATATTTCAGATATATTAATTGAAATTAGATTTTTATACGAAATTAAAATTGGATTTTAATTCAATCGAACGAATTAATTTGGTATTAATTCGTAAGCGACTTTCGTAATAATTTTGTTAGACATTATTATTTAATTAAATTGGATTTAATTACGTCGCGACGGAAAATTTGTTTAATCGGATTAAACGAACCCGAGCCCAAAGTGTGTTGTAAGAGCCAACTAAATTTGGAATTTAAAGTGGTGGGACCCACTTTACTTATATCAAATGTTTGACATTTGATAGAGGTAGTTGGGCTTTAAATTAAATGAAACAATTTACTTTTCACCAACCTTGTTTTTGGAAAAAATTACTTCAACTTGGTTTTGGAAACCAAAAAC
This sequence comes from Zanthoxylum bungeanum, assembly GCA_019454045.1. Taxonomy (NCBI): domain Eukaryota; kingdom Viridiplantae; phylum Streptophyta; class Magnoliopsida; order Sapindales; family Rutaceae; genus Zanthoxylum; species Zanthoxylum bungeanum. Next base: position 9,796 of record SKCR01031688.1, on the reverse strand, counting down.
AACACAACACAAAATTATTTTTTTCTCTTCTCCTACCATTGCCGAACACTCTTCTTCATTGGAGGAAAATTTTGTTTCAATTTTTTGGACAAAGCTAGCACTTTGGGAGTCATAGAAAGGTGATAGGGAAACTCACCCAAGAGTTTGGAACTCAAAAGAGGGCTTGGAGCTTCAAGAACAAAGAAAGTTTTGAAATTTTCTCATCCGATCATTGTAAGTTTTTCTGCAACTTATACTTGATAATTCACACAAAAATCAATGTTTAGAGATCCTTGGCATGTCTAAGACACTAACAATGGTATCAGATCCATATCTAAGTATGATTTGAAATCTAGGGTTATAAACTTTAATTTGGGAATTTTAAGCTTGGAGTGTGAAAATTCGAAATTGGTTTTTTGGTTGTGTTTAGATGATGATGAATTGGATTTTTGCATCATTGGAATTTTGAAATTGATTGGATCAAAAATTTCCCCAATTCCTTATCATGGCCGAAAATAGACCCTAGAAAGCTCATGGTGATTTTTTGAAAATTAGACAATTGGATATGTTTAAAGCATGAAATAAATCTTGTATGTTGATGTAATTGCATTGAAATCAAAATTGGGTGTTATTTCATGTAATTACCGTGAGTATGAAGCATGTTAGATGAATTGATTTTGCTTCAATTTTGTGTTGGACATGAATTTGAAATTGAGCATGATTAATTGGATTAATTAGTGTTTTGGAAACTTTAGATTAATTGATTAATTATGGTAATTACACTTTAAATTGAATTAATGTGATTTTGGAATATTATGTTAATTTAATTTGTTGTATTTGGGCTAATGGGCTTGGTTGGGCCAAGTATGGTTTTGGACAATTGGGTTGGATCCTATTGGGCCTAAAACCATTTCCATAAAGTCCAAATATGACTATTGGGCCTTTAATAATTTAATTGGGCCTAATGGGCCTAAATTGATTTTTAGCATATGGTGATTCCTACTTGGGCCTTGGCATTTTGGGTTTGATCCATAATGGCCAAAGCCCATGCCTAAAGAATTAATTGAAAGCCTATTGGACTTTAATTGAATTGACATTGGATGCTAATTGGGCCTTTTGTTAGGTTCCTAGAACATGCCAATGATCTTTTAAGTAGAAATTGTAGGCACTGCATTTTTGCATGTAAGTCCCTATGATGAGTCTCATTTTGAGGCACTACCTTTTAAGTCACGGAAGTCGCAAGAAACGGACGTCGGAAGGGAAGAGTCAAGAATTGACACATTGTTGGAATTAATTCGTTTGTTTATGCTTCGGGTTTGCTTGTTGGACTTTCGTTTGAAAGCACTTTAGCCCAAAAACCCCTGCAAGCCACACACATAGACCACACACACCAAGCCCACCTCCAAAGCCAAGCCACATGCCCACACCAAGCCCATTCACGTCCAAGCCCACTTGAAACACATCCAAATTAATAAAATGCATATTTAACACATGAGGAATTAAATAAAATCTAAAAATCATATACCAAATTAAAATAAATATCAAATAAAATCATGCCTAATTAAAATCAATCAAGTATATTATATTCCTAACTAAACAAATCTCATGCCTAAACAAAACAAATTAAATATATCATATTCCTAATCTAGCCAAGACATGTCCCCCAATCAAATATTAGACTTCCCTTATAAGACACTAATTGATTCCTTCCTTTTCAAACAAGGAGAAGCCCTAGCCTTTGTCTATAAAAGAAACCCAATTCCAACCCTTCACGTCTCCTAGCTCAATCTCACAAACAAAACACAAAGAAAATAAACCCTAGACATCCTCTCCTCTCACGAATCAAATAGCAAACCCACGTGAAACACAACTCTCCATAAATTAACAAGAATAAGCTACCTTCCACACTCGACAACCCTCATCACGTTACACTCAACGCCACTGCCAGCCCTTAACCCTCCACATAACTTTCAACAGCCCTTCACGCCATCATCTTCTTTCAACGCCACTACCCATTCCACACGCAGATCATCTTGCCTTCAGCACGCCTTAACTGCCCTAAACTGTCAACACCACACGTACATAGCCCTACACTCCACACTACCTGCCCCTTTTACGTAAGCCATCTAGCCCTCGTTGCCCACATAAACTAAAGACGCCCATTCAATAAGCAATAAAACTCTCTACGTGAACGTACCATAAACCAACAGCCAGCCCACTCACGATCACACTCAGCACGGTACTGCCAGCCATCACGCCCTTAATGCCCTGAAATGCACCCCCTGACCTGCATGAAAATCCCCCTAAAACCAGCCCCTGACCAGCACGTAAATCCCCCTGAAACCAGCCCCTCAATTCACAAAAATCGGCCCTCAAATAGTCTCTGTAACCACCGAAATAGTCCCTTAAAACAGACACAAACCCCACCCTAAAACAGTGAGAAAACAACCCCAAAAAATTGCCAAAACAGTCCCTTATTTCCCATAAAACAGTGACCAAAAAACACCGCAAAAATAGCAGTGAAACGGAGGGAAAACAGTAGCTTGAGCAGCGAAACAGCGAAGAAAGATGTGGACTAGTGAACCAGAAAAGTTGCGGAGTGTTGGCCCTTCCGACGGACTTGTAACGCGCATCCGAAAGTCGACATAAAAGGTTAGACATGAGGGAAATTTTTACATCTATTTTCATTCGTATTTTTATTGTTTATTATTTGCATGAGTATTGTGGAATGATGTGTGTTGTGGCCCTTGAATAAAATGGAAGGTGTGTCGCCTTTTGTGGTATATAGGATGGAAACCCATACGTAAACTCCGTAGCCGAATCCGAATGGACGGTAGTGCGGTCTGTACTTGGGATACAACTCCACGTACCACTCGAGGAAACGGCACATATTTCGATTTATTTTGTCTTGTTTGTTTATTATCCGTTATTTAATTTCTGCATGTTATTTGTTTGTGTAATGATGAGATAAAGCGCATGGGCTTAGTAAGTTGGATTAAAGGTCCTCCATTTCGAGGGGTTAAAATCCTTTACCACGATGCTTTGCCACGCCGGATGATGTATATTCGGTTGAATGTAAGATGTGTTCAATCAGGTATACAAAGTCCGATATTGTTGTATTTAATTTTTATATGTATTATGTTATTAGCGCATGGGCTTAGTAAGTTGGATTAAAGGTCCTCCATGTCGAAGGGTTAAAACCCTTTACCATGATACTTTGCCGCACCGGATGATTTATATTCGGTTGAATGTAAGATGTGTTCAATCAGGTATACAAAGTCCGATATTGTTGTCTTTATTTTTTATATGCATTATGTTATTAGCGCATGGGCTTAGTAAGTTGGATTAAAGGTCCTCCATGTGGAGGGGTTAAAATCCTTTACCACGATGCTTTGCAGCGCCGGATGATGTATATTCGGTCGAATGTAAGATTTGTTCAATCAGGTATACAAAGTCTGATATTGTTGTCTTTTTTTTTATATGCATTATGTTATTAGCGCATGGGCTTAGTAAGTTGGATTAAAGGTCCTCCATGTCGAGGGGTTAAAATCCTTTACCACGATGCTTTGCCGCGCCGGATGATGTATATTCGGTCGAATGTAAGATGTGTTCAATCGGACATACGAAGTTCCATATAGTTGTCTTTATTATATGCATTGTAATGTAATGCGCATGGGCTTATCAAGTTGGATTAAAGGTCCTCCATTTCGAGGGATTAAAAGCATAAGGGCTACATTTGCCACGACATTTTTCCGTGCCTCTTACTTCGTTATTTGCTTTTTGTATGTCATCTCCTTGCATAATCATGCATCACATTGCATCGCACATGGGCTTATCAAGTTGGATTAAAGGTCCTCCATTTCGAGGGATTAAAAGCCTAAGGGCTACCTTTGCCACGACGTTTTGCCGCACCTTTTATTTCATTATTTGCTTTTTGTATTGTCTATCTTCTTTTGCATCGCACCATGGCATGTTTATTTTAACATATAATTTCCTCTCTAGTTATCTTTTTACATTATGCACTTAATTTCCTCTCTTTAATATGTATGCTTGCATAATTATTGCTTGTTTGCGCTTCCATGATTCATGCAATGTGTTTGTTGTGAGATATGCGCTTGCCATTATTCTAATTCAATTTTAAGCATGCTTGTACAATTATCATTTGCTTCTATTTCCGTATCCATGAATGTAATGTGCTTATGAAATCATATGCTTGCCGTATTCCGATTTACTTTTATGCAAACTTAGATATGAGCTTTATTTTCATGCATGTGAACTTAGAAGTAGAATACACTTGGAAATACATGTTGCTTAGGCTTGGTTAGATTATTGCACAAATCACATCATTACAAGTGGCATAAGTAAGAGACCATTACGAACCCAACGGTTTGAGGTCTTCCCTTGCGTGGGTTGAGTGCGGCCTTAAATCATTTTCCCGGTTCACACCGGGTGGCGACTCCATTATTCTCCGGTTTAGTCCCCCGTGGGCTACTCCGTACTCCCAACTAGGCCGCGAGCCTAGAACAGCATGCGTCGCCCAGTTTCTGTGTCCTACAGAAATGTGTGTGAATAATTCAAGAAGTTACAGAAAAACTTACAATGATCGGTTTGTGGATGTATGAAAGTTCAAAACTTTTGAATCCTTTGAGCTCCAAGCTTCAATGTTTGTGTTCCAAACTCTTGGGATTAGTTTCCTTAACACATTTGCTGACTAATTAATGTGCTAGCAATGAAGATTTTTGAAGCAAAATCAAGAACAATGAGCCCTAGGCTCATGGCAATAGAGAGAATGAGAGGGAGAGAGTTTCAGCTTTTGCAATAGGGAGAGGAGAGAGTTGTTTGAGTTATGAAATTGGTTTTCCAAAAACAATTATCTATTACAAAAAATCCAAAGTTGGTATTAGTCTTTCACAAATTAAGCTTGTATGAATTACAAGCTACCAACTAACCACCCTTCTATCAACCAAACGTTGATAAAGTTGACTACTGATGTGATTTGGTGGACCCCACTTTAAATTCAAAATTCGAGTGGGCTCGCTAAACACATTTCGGGCTCGGGTTCGTTCAATTCCGAATTAACAAATTTTCCGTTGCGACATAATTAAATCTAATTTAATTAAATAGTTATGCCTAGCAAAATTATTATTAAAGTCGCTTACAAATTAATTCTAAATTAATTCGTTCGCTTGAATTAAAATCCAATTTTAATTCCGCTTTGAAATCTAATTTCAATTAATAATCGAATATATTATTTAATCGATTAATTCCAATTATTCGTTCTCTCTCTCTTAATCAAATTTTTTTCCCGGATAAATTCTTACCGTAATTAATCCTACATTAATTTTCTCTCTCTTATAATTAATCCCAAATTAATTCTGCTCGAGTCAAACATCATCGGTGAATCTTTGGGAAGCGACCCATGAGATTCCTGGATATGTTGGTAGAAAATCCGGACGTCGGACTATCCGAATACGTGCGTATCTGGTACCACGTTCTTATCTATTTACAAGACATGGTTGGCTTCTAGCAAAGTACCGTGCCTACCCAATTATCCAGAAATATTCTTTAAAGGAATACATAATCTATAACAGACGTAATATACTAAGTATTGCTTATTGCGATCCAGTATCAGATGTTACATGTTAGACCTGGGGCTGGAATTGTGTCTGCCCCGTACGAAGCATATATCAGATCACTAGCAACTAGTCTCTTTAATCAGATAATCATGACCTTGTTATATTATCCCGATAGTTGGAACATAATAGAGTACCGGTTCTGTATCCATGCGTGATCATCATCTCCATATGACTGAAGTGATACTTCCATCTTGACATCACACCCAATACACTACGATTCTCAATAAACCCAAAAGAGGCGTACACAGAACCTGTTAAAGTCCCAGACGACCAAAACCAAAGCGTATTTATTATCCAAAGTATTAGCGATGCAAGTCTCAGGTTAAGACCAAATACACCTACCCTGATTCGAATTCCCATAGACACATAGTCATACTACCAATGGGATTCCGAGAGGTCTATCCAGAGCAAAGCAATTTCCATACCATCGGCAAACACAACCTCCTATCGCACTTTATCCAATACTTAAATATATGAGAACTATGCCGTTAAGCTTCCATAACGGGCACAAGTGCAATACTAGCCTATTCCGCATTATCGATGTCCAGTCTCGATAATACTACGACTAAGGATATTTAATGATTAAACCTTTAACGGATTGATATTGTCTCATATCTTATTAATCTGGAACTAATCATAAGGACTTTTATCATTTATATATACAAGTAATCTAATTACAAAATGATAAAATGGCAATTTCATTTGTCACATAGTTAATTTGTACAAAAACCACAATGTCTTTTACAAATAGTGATGTTATGGGTCATAATTGTCCAATAATCTCCCACTTGGCCTATAGCCAATCACTCAAGTATCTAACACCTGAACTATATACACGTCGCTCAAACTTTTGCTGATGATTAGCCATCGTCAGCGGATCTGTAATGTTGTCATCTGATGCGACCTTCTCGATCTTCACATCGCCATGATGTATGATCTCACGAATCAGATGGTAACATCGAAGTACATGCTTAGCCTACGCTATAGCCCCGTTATTGTCACAATACAAAGGAATGGGCTCAGATGCTAAGAGAACTACTCCTAATCCAATAGGAATTTACGGATCCAAACTGCCTCTTTTGCTGACTCAGCTGCAGCGATATATTCCGCTTATGTTGTTGAATCGGCAACAGTCTCTTGCTTGGAAGATTTCCAACTCACTACTTCGTTGTTCAAACAAAATATGTACCCGAATTGCAACTTACAGTCTGTTGGGGTTGGTGCTCAGAGCGCCAATTCCCGGTTGTATTTCTGTTAAATACTTCTGTAAAACATTATTATTATGAATAAATATGCAGTTTCTATAATATAATCTATTCTTTTATATGGTAAAGACGTAATGACCCTAGAATGATTAGTCATGATACAGTTGCAAAAGCGTCGCAACGGACATTGAGATGTATCATGACGTTGTCATTCCAGACAGTTCCTGGTCAAGGTTTACACTACTTGGTCAGTATAGTAAACCCGTTGAGACCGGATACATGTCGTATACTGGAATATATGATTCCAATGGTTTCTCAATGAACCATTAGTCTTGGAGACTAGTATAGACGTGTAGGTGTTTATAGCGGATAAACACTGAACGACTCACCGAAGATTCTTAATGGATGGTACACCAGCGTCAATAAGAATCTTCTTGGGTTGAGTAGCACTTGTGATTCTTAGACTTGAGATGCCATTGTGGGCACATGAGACATCTTCTACACTTAGACGGTAGTCACGTCACCGATCTATTAAGATCAGACCTCCGCCTGTTCGTTGGGTGTAGACAGATCCTCAGGGTGTCCTATGTGTATCAAGATAGGATCCGTCAGTTCTGTGTATCAGAGCATAGGTAGTCCATATGATTAGCAATCAGATAAAACCATGGGCCCGTGGTAAAGTTTAGAAGCTAGTTCTAAACATTCTTTTTGAGATTGCTAATAGAATAGTCGACTGGATAGTCCCGATAGAGATTTGACGTTTACATCTATATCTCTGGGATTTATCCGGATACCTGTGATGGAGGAATTATACATTTGCCATGACCTCGACCTGTATGGTTCAGCGAGATTATCCGTTATCGTCATAATCTACGGGTGGATAGATTATGGACACGAAATTGGATTTCGTGACGGATATACCTGAACCTAGAGAGTCTCAATAATGAAACATACTCGTAGAGCACTAGAGCAACATTAATAAATAATATTGATTATTTTAAAGTCGTTTAATGGGTTAAACGCAAGATACATGCTAAAGAGACTAGATAGTCATTTGCCTAATTATTGTGTATTACATTTAATACTTGATTAATTTAAATACACATTAATTAATAGTCAAAATGAGTTATTTGACTTATTTCCTAAATGAATATATGTTTTTAATATTTAATGTAAATATTATACATATATTTAATATATTTGTATTTGATTAATTAATTAATTATTTAATTGTTAAATGATTAAATTAATTAAAATATAAATATCTTACATTAGGATATTAAAGTAAATGACATTAGTTGCATTTGTTGACCAAAATAAATATCTAATAAAGTTGTTTATAAGATATTTGTGCAAGTTGACCAAATGAAACTTGAAATGAAATTGAAATTAATTTCCTTGTTTTTGTCTTAGCCATTTTCGGCCAAAGGCCAAATGAAACAAGTATAAATTGATTTTCATTTCATGATACACTTAACCTAATACACTTTATCAAATAAACACCATTGAAGAAACCTAAAGGAAGCTTGAGAAAGAAAGAAAGATTAAAGGAAAGCTTGATTTTAGTAAGTTTTTTCAAACTTACTATTAGTAAGGAAATTGTTCCTTAGGATCTAGGCTTCAATATATGATATCCTTAGGTTATTTCCTTCTTTGTTCTCTGTTGGTTTTTTTGATGGAAGTTTTGGTGAAGGGTGTAAAGCATGTATGATGATGGAAGTTTGTAACTAGTGTAGTTGTAAACATTCTTTTAAGGTTTATGAAACCATGTTGCTAATCTAGAGTTATTGACCCACTCTTAAATGACCTAGATTTGATCTTGAGTTGTTTCATTGTGTTGAGTGTTGAGACTTGGATTGGATGGAAGAATGATGATTGAAGTAATTGATTTAATGTATTTGGTCTAATTTGTCCAATTTGTGGAAATTGAAAAATTAGGGTTCTTAACTAATTCCAAATTTAGGGGTTTTCATATATGTTGTGTATTTATGTGTGTATATGATGCATATAAAGTTTCATGTTTATTGGATATCATTTGGATGTGTCTTGAAGCATGAAAGTGCAAAATGCACAAAATTGAACCCAAGTGAGGCTCACGGCCTTGATAAGGAAAATTGGGGATTTTGGTTGCTTTGGTGTTGTTTTGATGTTTTGAACATCATAAGTTCATCTTAGAAATGATTTAGAATCATTCAAAATTGATTGGATCAATTTCGGACTAAAAAGGACAAAAATACAAAGCAAAGGTCTTTCGGTAAATTCACTTAAAATTGTTTTATTGAATTTATTTTCATAATTTGATTATTGGAATATTAAATAAATATGTTTATTTAATTAATCCGAGAAAAAGTTTTGAAATCTGAAAATCGGATTTTCACCGCTTCCGCTGCGTTACCGGACTCACCCCCTAAATAACCCCTACAAAATGGTATCAGAGCGAGTCTGATTCTAGGCCACCAAAAATGATTAGCCTTCATTGAATCAATGTTTAATCATGTTTTCTTGACTTTATGCATGCTTATTAGGATCTAAATTGGTTAGATTTAGGGTGTATGACACTTAGCGGAAAATCCCTAATTAATAAGGTTTAAATGTAATTATGTATTTGATGCATGTTATATGGTCCGTCTTGTCAATACGGTTTATGAATACTTCTTTTGTGACTACATCCGAGACCGTGCCTCTGCTGTGAGGATGTAGCCGTATAAAGATTTATTTATACCGGATGTATATCAGATACTAGGTAAATTCAAGTAAAAGCGGAATTCTGAACGTGCCCTAGCTGTCAGAATTACGTAAGTAACTTGAGTTTACTATTGACGAGTTAACCTTGGTACGTCTCCTTGTGGGCCTGCCTTCGCAGCGACAACGAGAAACGGCCAGGACCGGATACTTAGGAGTCATTAGTGAATGATTGACAAATGAGTTGTCTACCTGATGAATATACGTAGGCGAGACCGTGCCTCTACTGTGAGC
>SKCR01031687.1:0-18575 GCA_019454045.1 Zanthoxylum bungeanum | reverse complement strand
CCAATCCAAGTGATGGTCACTGGATTGAAGTAAAGAACATCCTTAAGTATCTTGGATGAACTAAGGATAGACCCATCAGAATACCATTGGTAGTATGACTATGTGTCTATGGGAATCCGAATCAGGGTAAGTGTATATGGACTTAACCTGAGACTTTCATTGCTAATACTTGAAACAATCAGTATACTTTAGTTTTGGTCATCTGGGGCTTTAACAGGTTCTGCGTATGCCTCTTCTCGGTATACTGAGAATCTTAGTGTATTGGGTGTGATGTCAAGATGGAAGTATCACTTCAGTCATAGGGAGATGATGATCACGCATGGATACAGAACTGGTACTCTATATTGCTATAGCTATCGGGAAAGTATGACTAGGTCATGACTTTCCGATAATAAAGAGACTAGTTGCTAGTGATCCGATATATACTTCGTACGAGGTAGACACAATTCCAGCCCCAGGCCTAGCATGTAACATCCGATACTAGATCGTAATACGTAATACTTAGTATACTACGCCTGATACAAATTATATATATTCCATGTTGAATATATTTCTGGAGAATTGGGTAGGCATGGTGCTTTGCTAGAAACCAACCATGTCTTGTAAATCGGTAAGAACGTGGTACCGGGTACACGCATGTTCGGATAGTCCGATGACCGTATTTACTGCCAACATATCCATGAATCTATTGGGTCGCTTCCCAAAGATTCACCGATGACATTAGACTCGAACAGAATTAATCTGGGATTAATTATGAGAGAGAAAATTGTTGGACAATTATGACCCATAGCGTCACTATTTGTACAGATCATGATGTTGTTGTACAAATTAACTATGTGACAAAGGAGATTGCACACTTATCATTTGTGATTAGATCACCTAACTGTATAAATGATATGAGGTCCTTATGATTTATTCCTGGATTGAGAATGATATGAGACAGTATCAGTCCACGAATGATAAATCATTAAATATCCATAGTAAGAGTATTATCGAGATTGGACATCGATAAATACGTAAAAGACTAGTATTACACTTGTGCGTGTTGTGAGGGCACAACGACAGAGTTCTAATATATTTGGGTATAGGATACTTATGCAAGTGTAATAGGAGGTTGTGTTTCACTGATGGTACGGGAAACAGATTCGCTCTGGATAGACCCCCTCGGAATTCCATTGGTAGTATGACTATGTGTCTATGGAAGTCCTAAATCAGGGTAGATGTATTTGGTCTTAACCTGAGACTTGTACCGCTAATACTTGCGACAATCAATATACTTTGGTTGCGGTCGTCTAGGGCTTTAACAGGTTATATGTACGCCTATGCTGGGTATATTGAGAATCGTAGTGTGTTGGGTGTGATGTCAAGACGGAAGTGTCACTCCAGTCATATGGATCTGATGGTCACGTAGGATACGGTACCAGTACTCTTAAGTACTGCAGTCATCGGGATAAAATGACAAAGTCAGGTTTATCCGATTATAGAGACTAGTTACCAGACATCCGACATGTGCTTCGTACGGGGCAGACATAATTCCAGCCCCAGGCCTAGCACGTGATCATCTGATACTGGATCAACATACACAACACTATGAATACTACGTCTGATATAGATCCTTTATTCCTGTAAGGATATTTCTGGAGAATTGGGTAGGCATGGCACTTTGCTAGAAGCCAACCTTGTCTTGTAAATCGGTAAAATGTAGTACTTGGTACTTACGTGTTCGGATAGTGCGACGACCGAATTTACTACCAACATATCTGGGGATGTCATGGGTCGCTTCCCCAAGATTCACCGATGACGTATGACTCGCACTTTTACTAATCTAGGATTCATTAGAAGAGAGAGAAAATTAATCTGGGATTAATTGCAGAGATATTTTATCTGGGATAAAATATCAATTAAAGAGAGATAATGATTAATTTGGAATTAATCGACAAATTAATATATTCGATATATTAAACGAAATTAGATTTCGACGCGGAATTGAAATTAGATTTTAATTCGGGCGAACGAATTAATTTAGAATTAATTCGTTAGCGACGTGAAAAGTGACTTCGCTAGGCGTAATCATTTAATTGCGTTGCAACGGAAAATTCGTTAATTTGGAATTACCGAACTCGAGGCCGGGATTATTTACGAGCGCATTCGTATTTTGAATTCGAGTGCGGTACGCAAGTCAAATCAAGCGTCAAATCGCTAGTCGCATCAAGCGTCAAATCATTAGTCACTTTTAGTGATGTGACGACTTGTCACTTGATTGACATGAGTGATGTGAATAGTGATAAAAGTTGATGGAGGTGGTTGTGTGCATTTATTGCCAACTTTTGGCTCCAAATGTTGTTGACTTTTGGAAGGCATATACAACTTTTGGTCTTGAATTTTGGTATAAGGTTTTAGAAACCAAAAACACACAACTCTCTCTTTCTTCTCTCTCCTCTCCATACACGCTCAAGGGGCTTCATTTCTTCTCTTCTGCACAACTCATTGCCGTGAGTTAGTGGAAGCAAAGTGCTTGTTTTTGTGGTAAAAATCAAGAGAGCTAGCACTCCGAGAGACATGCGAAGGTGATAGGGAAGTCCACCCATGAGCCGGGAATCGTTTGACGAAGCTTGGAGCTCAAATCTTGGAGACAAATGGCCGAAAACAGTGAGCAACTAACTGCCACTGCCGGGCAGTCCATGGAGCAGAATTTCAGTTTTGTTCGTCTCCACGTTGCTCAACCGATCGATGTGAGTATTCCGCAACTTTGTTGATTTGTATTCACACATGTTTCATGCTTGTTTATGATCTTGGGACCTTAGCAAACACCAACAATGGTATCTTGAGCAAGGTTGAGCATGAAAATGATTAGGGCTTAAAATTTGGGTAAAATTGATTTAGAGCATGTATAATGAAATTGGATTAATTAGTATGCTTAAATGTGTTTTAATTGATGATTGATTGGATCAATTTGAAGAAATATTGTTTGGATCAAATTTCCCCAAATTTTTTATGTTGGCCGAATGGTTAATGTGCCCTATGTCTTGGAATTTTTTTATTTTTGATCATTGGATGACTTGAATCAATTGGGAATGTTGATTTAATATTGATTGTGGATTCAATTGGATTGAAATCGAAATCGATTTAAAATTCCCTATGAATGCCGAGACATGTAGCATGTAAAATTGGGTTTAATTTTTGTTAAATTGTGTTGGACATGATTTAATGTAAATGAACATGATTAATTGTGTAAAATGATGTTTTAGAAATGTTAATTTGGGTGATTAATTATGTAACACACTTTAGGTAATTAAATTGGGAAATTGGATTTTTGGAATTTAATTATTTGGGCCTTAAAATTGGATTTGGGCTTGTAATGTTGTTATTGGGCTTATTGGGCTTGGTTGTACTAAGTTAGATTTCGGCCAAATGGATTGGATCCAATTGGGCCCAAAACCGCTTCCATAAAGCCCAAATGCGACTAATGGACCTTTAAAGTTTAATTGGGCCGAATAGGCCTAAATTGATTTATGGGCTTATGAGGTAACTCCCGGATTGGATTTTGGTTATTCGGTTTGACCCGAGTTGACCAAAAGTCCACGCCTTAAGAAATTAATTAAAAGCCCATTGGACTTTAATTAAATTGACGTTGGACGTTAATTGGGCTTTGAGACCCGTAGTGATTAAATTTGGAATTTAAGTCATAAAGGTTCGTAAATAAAATGTAGTATTTAATTTGGAATTAAATAGTGAATTAGAATTAAATACAAATTGAATTAGATTTAATTATGTAGTTTAATTTAATTCGAGAATTCGTACTTTGAGTACTGTTCGCAAAACGAGTTTGACTCGAACAAAATCAAATCGTTGTATGAACATTGGATGATCACTAATTATCAGATTAATTAATTTGATTAGATTGATTGATAATATGCTTGTGTGAATACATGGTTGCGATGCATGAATAATGTATATCATATGGATATTAGATGGCTGGGGCAATTTTAGAAATTGTTGTAATAAATTTGATTTATTAATTGGACCTGCGTGTCCAGCCTTATCACCTCCTTATTATTTGTATTCTCTTCTCACCTATTCCCCTCAATGTAAATGAGGTTTTTTTAGAAGTGTAGTGTAACAGGTAGAAGTAGATACTTGTGCTAGCGGGAGAGAGAAAAGGGAGAGATTTGATCTAGGATCAATGTGTAAAGTATCCATCCGCATATCATTATTATTTTATTATATGCGCTTTATTATGTGTTTAGAATGCATGTTTAAGGGTGTATGATGATAAGACCTTAACAAAGATAATAAATTGGTTGCCAATTTGCACTCGAAAAACCCTCGCAAAATATTAAGCGTATTTCCTTCCATTGAGTGATTCTCACTAAAGATCTGAGACTGGCATTGGCTTGTTGGCAAAGTCAGGCCTTTTTCCATCGAGGATGTGTTGAATCACGAAGGCTTTGTTCTATATTGGTGTCTTGTCCAGGTTGGGTTTGTTGGCCAAAGTCAAGACCACTTCTTGTCCATCGACATTGATTACGAAAGCTATCCATGGTCAATGGGTCGCGCTTAACTGGGATCACTAAGTTTGTGTGCCAAAGCCAAGGCTTAGTTGATTCAGAGGAAAAAGGTTAGGTAATACATTGGATGTATTGGCATATATAAGATATATGTTTCGGACTTAGATGTCCCCCTACCGGATCTAGGAATTGGATTGGATCCAATCGATAAGAGATCTAACCTAGTTTTATCATACAATTTGTTGGCCAAAGTCAAGATTGTGTGATATTAATGGGATCCTACCCCACTAGGAAACACGGTTTCCCGAGTACTCGACAGGGGTTAGAGGCTCGCTGAAAAATAGTGGGAGGCAAGAATTGAATTGTAATATTCGTTTAATTAATTGCCATACGCGCTTCAATCCATATATCATTCGTAAAAGAAATTAAATGTTAGTGGACTAATATTTAACCGTTGTTTTAATATAGTTGGATTATATTCAAACTATTTATTTATAGTTGATTTTATATTGGATTATAGTAATCAATATAATTGATTTTAATCTATTAAATTATAGTTGATTAACTAGTTGGACTATTGTATGTTGGACAAAATGACCCATAACGTCACTATTTGCACAGATCATTGTGTTGTTCTAGCAAATTAACTATGTGACAAGGAAATTGCACTCTCATCATTTGTGATTAGATCACCATAGATATATAAATGAAGAGAGGTCCCTATGATTAGTCCTGGATTGAGAATGATATGAGACAGTATCAGTCCCCGAAGGATTAATCATTAAATATCCCTAGCCGGAGTATTATCGAGACTGGACATCGATAATGAAGAATAGGCTAGTATTGCACTTGTGTGCGTTGTGAGGGCACAACGGCATAGTTCTCGTATATATAAGTATCGGATACTTATGCAAGTGCGATAGGAGGTCGTGTTTCACCGATGGTACGGGAAACAGCTTCGCTCTGGATAGACCCCTCGGAATCCCATTGGTATTATGACTATGTGTCTATGGGAGGCCGAATTCAAGGTAGGTGTGTATAGTCTTAACCTGAGACTTACATCGCTAATACTTACGATAATCGATAGACTTTGGTCTTGGTGGTACAGGGCTTTAACCGGTTCTGCGTACACCACTTCTGGGTTTATCAGAGAGTCGTAGTGTATTGGGTGTGATGTCGAGACGGAAGTATCACTTCAGTCATAGTGGAGATGATGTCACGCAGAGGATACGGTACTAGTGCTCTTGAGTGATGCGCATCCAATCGGGATATTGTGACCAGGTCATAAATATTCGATTATAGAGACTATGTTACCAGACATCTGATATGTATTTCGGACGGGGCAGACACTTATCCAGCCCCAGCCCTAGCATGTGACTATCCGATACTGGGCCGATATGCACAATACAATGGTATACTACGCTTGATACAGATCTTAATATTCTTAAATGGATATGTCCGGAGAATTGGTTAGACTTGGTGCTTTGCTAGGAGTCGACCTTGTCTCGTAAATCGGTAGAACGTAGTACTTGGTACGTACGTGATTCGGATACACCGACGACCGTATTTATTGCCAACGTATCCGGGGATCTCATGGGTCGCTTCCCGATAATCCACCGATGACGCATAACTCGCACTCTTAAATAATCTGGGATTATATAGAAGAGAGAGAAAATTAATCTAGGATTAATTACGGAGATATTTTATCTAGGATAAAATATCATCTATAGAGAGATAACGATTAATTTGGAATTAATCGATTAAATTAATATATTCGATATATTAAACGAAATTAGATTTCGACGCGGAATTAAAATTATATTTTAATTCGGGCGAACGAATTAATTTAGAATTAATTCGTTAGCGACGTGAATAGTGAATTCGCTAGGCGTAATCATTTAATTACGACGCGACGGAAAAATCGTTAATTTGGAATAAGCGAACCCGAGCCCGAGTGTGATTGCGAGCGCATTCGTATTTCGAATTCGAGTGCGGCAACGCAAGTCGCATCAAGCGTCAAATCATTCGTCACATCAAGCGTCAAATCAATGTCACTTTGAGTGATGTGATTGATTGATTGAAAGACATGTCACTTTATTAAAGTTGATATGACTTAAAGTTGATGTGAATAGTTGATGCAAGTGGTTGGAAAGCATCTTTAGCTTTTTGGCTCCAACATTTACTTGATTTTGAATTAAAGTAAATGGTAAATCATTTTTATATTTTGGAAAATATAAAAGGAAAATTGATTTACACTTTTGCAAACAATTACACAAACTTTCTTCTCTCTTCAAGCTCACGCCCAAGGGGCATTTTTCACTGGTTTTTGAAGCCAAAAACGTGAGCAAGGGAAGCCAAGAGTTGGGTTTTTGTGGCAAAACCGCAAGTGCTAGCACACTACGAGACTTGCGAAGGTGGTAGGGAGGTTCACCCATGAGCCGGGATCCGTTTGATGAAGCTTGGAGCTCGTTTCTCAGCTCAAATCTGATTTGTGAGAGCAGTGGACTGCTGCAGTGGCGCCACCAAAACAGTGAGCAAAGTGGCTTCATTCGTCTTCAAATCGACTCAACCGATCGATGTGAGTATTCCGTTATCTCCGTTGGTGTGTTCACACATTGTTTCATGTCTTGTTTGATCTTGGGACCTAGATAATAACCAACAATGGCATCAAGAGCCTAGGTTCAAACATGAAAAATGTAGGGCTTAAAATTTGGGTAAATTTGTTTTGAGCATGATTTGAATGAATTGATTGTTTAAGTATGCTTATAACATGTCTAATTGCATTTTGGTTGGACCAATTTGTTGAAAATTGATTTGGAATAATTTTCCCCAAAAATATCATTTGGCCGAATATGATGATCATTTTGGAATTCTTGGAATTTTTGTTTTTGATTCATTTGATGAGTTGGAATCATTTAAGATAATGTTAATTTGAAACTAATTTGATTGGATTTTGAATTGAACATAAAATCCCCAAATTGATCACCTTGGACGAATGGAATTATGCCCTAATGTCTTGGTATCTTTTGATTTTTGAACATTGGATGTATTGGAAATCATTCGGGATAAGGATTTAATATCGATTGTGAAATTAATTGGATTGAATTTGAATCGGATAAAAATCCCTCCCTTGGCCGAGACCTTTAAGCATGTAAATGGGTTGGATTTTTGATTAATTTGTGTTGGACACCAATTGATGATGAAAATGACCATGATTAATTATGTAAATTCATGTTTAGAAATGTTGATTTGGGTAATTGATCATGTAATACACTTTGGCAATAAATTGGGAAAATTGGATTTTTGAATTTAATTATTGGGCCTATTTTTGATATTGGGCTTCTAATGTTGTAATTGGGCCTATTGGGCTTGATTTTATCAAGTTGGGTTTAGGCCAAGTGGATTGGATCCAATTGGGCCCAAAACCTTAACCATAAAGCCCAAATGCAACTAATGAACCTTTAAAGTTCAATTGGGCCTAATGGGCCAAGATTGATTTATGGGCTTATGGGGTAAATCCCGGATTGGACTTTGGTTATCGGTTTGACCCGAGTTGACCAAAAGTCCACGCCTTAAGAAATCAATTGAAAGCCCATTGGACTTTAATTGAATTGACGTTGGACGTTAATCGGGTTTGAGACCCGTAGCGATTAAATTTGTAATTTAAGTCGTTAAAGGTTATTAAATAAAAGTGTAATATTTAATTTGGAATTGAATAGTGAATTAGTATTAAATACATGTTAAATTAGATTTAATGATGTAGTTTAATTTAATTCATGAATTCGTACTTTAAGTACTTATTCGCAAAAACGAGTTTGACTCGAACAAAATCAAATCGTTGTTTGAACATTGGATGATCACTTAATTATCAGATTAATTAATTTGATTAGATTGATTGATAGCATGCTTATGTGTGTGAATACGTGGTTGTGTTGTATGAATAATGTATAGGATGGATATTAGTCGGGGGGGCAATTTTAGAAATTGTGTGTGTAATAAATTCGATTTATTAAATGGACCTGCGTGTCCAGCCTTATCACCTTCATTCTCTTTGTATTCTCTTCTCACCTATTCCCCTCCATGTAAATGAGGTTTCTTTAGAAGTGTAGTGTATAACGGGTAGAAGTAATACAAGTGCTAGCTTGAGTGAGAAAGGGAGAGATTTGATCTAGGATCAATGTGTGTTAAGTATCCATCCGCATATCATTATTATTTATTTTCATACTCGCTTTATTATGTATTTAGAATGCATGTTAAGGGGTGTATGATGATGAGACCTTAACAAAGATAATTAAATT
The DNA here is from genome assembly GCA_019454045.1 of Zanthoxylum bungeanum. Lineage (NCBI taxonomy): Eukaryota > Viridiplantae > Streptophyta > Magnoliopsida > Sapindales > Rutaceae > Zanthoxylum > Zanthoxylum bungeanum. The sequence goes on along the minus strand of SKCR01031687.1, from coordinate 9,769 downwards.
GGTAGCCAATTTGCACGCGAAAAACCCTCGTTAAATATCAAGCGTTTATTTTCCTTCCATTGAGTGATTCTTACTCAAGATCCGAGATTGGCAGGGGTTGTTGGCCAAAGTCAAGCCATTGTCCGTCAAAGATGTGTTTTAATCACGAGGCTTTGTTCCATATCGGTGTCGTGTCCAAGTTGTGGTTTGTTGGCCAAAGTCAAGACCACTTCTTGTCCATTGACATTGATTACGAAGCTTCCATGTCAATGGGTCCGCGCTTGACTGGGATCACTAGGTTTGTTGTGCCAAAGCCAAGGCCTAGTTGATTCAGAGGAAAAGGTTAGGGTATATATTCGATATATAGGCATATATTAGATATATGTTTGGGACTTGGATGTCCACCTACTGGATCTAGGAGTTGGATGGGATCCAATTGATCTTCGAGATCTACCTAGTTAATTATCATACAATTTGTTGGCCAAAGTCAAGATCGTGTGACATTTAACGGGATCCTAGCCCACTAGGAAACACGGTTTCCCGAGTACTCCACAGAGGGTTAGAGGCTCGACGAAAAATAGTGGGAGGCAAGTATTGAATTTGCAACATTCGTTCGAATACTCGCTAAACGCGCTCATCTATATTTTACTCGTCATATTAATCAAAAGTATTAGTTGGACTAATATTTTATGTTGTTTTAAATATATATATAGTTGGACTATATACAAACTCATTCGATATATAATTGATTTTATAATTGGATTATAGTAATCATATAATTGAATTAAAATTATAGTGATTAAATAATTGGATTATTGTAATCATTATAATGAATAGTACCTTATTAAATTGATTAAATAGTTGGACTATTGAAATCAAGAAAGAATTGAAAAGTTGAATATTTAAAATATATAATCCTTGGATTAAATATTTTAAATGATTTAATTTTCATTGGGAATTAATAATAGGTTACTTTATTGGATAAAATAACTTGTTATATCTAAGCCCATAATTAAGCAAATAGTAGAGCATAAAATCTTTGGAAGATTTATGTGATGATGACTTTAGTGCTTAATTTAATATACTTGACAATAAATCTATCTTTAGATTTAAAAGGTATTAAAATTGCAATTAATAATTCTTGGAGAATTAATTGACTATTCTAGTGGAGAAAAGTCAAAGTTTGCAATTGGGCAAGTTACACAAGGTGCACATCATTTCGATATTCTAAAACCCAAGGCTTGGCCAAAGGTTTGTGAAATATTGAAAAGATAATTGACATATCCCAAAGTGACTACCATTTGGATATGGCAGACACGAAGGAATTAAAGAAAGGGCGAGGCTCTAACTTTAAAATATTTGTCAAAGTTATGTTCACTACTAGTATTGAAATTGGATTTTAAATACTTAGTGTGGTACATAAAATATATGTATTGATGTTCAGAATCCGCTATGAGCAGGATACTGACTTCAAGCCGAGATTTCTCTGCAAATCGGAAACGGGACGAAAGTCGCTGTTTCGACCGTAGATACCTAAGTTTAGGAACTACCCTTTGGGTATGTACTTAAATTAGGAACTGTTATAATGTAACTAGTTTGACTAGAGACATTATCTCTATATCAGTGTTTAATCCGTTGCGGATAAACCTTTATATTCTAGAACACTAAAGTGTTTTATTATATAAAGATGATACTGAGATAAACACATTAGATGTGAATAACATAATTTATATTTTGAATATAATAAAATCTCAAACATATAAAAATGACAAATAAATAGCTCAAATTGATTTGATCAATAGAGACTTATTTGTGGCATTGTTGTCTAGGACACAATTAAATGAGACTCGTATATTCACACTTTAGAAGAGTGGGTACTAGGACTGATTTGACTATTCAAATAAGGTCTGCGAATATAGTTTATTAGGTAAAGTACCTAAAATACTATTTACTTGGTAATAGTATAAGGGCCACCGATCTGTTAGCCCTATTCATGGTGAAGTTAGTGGGCCCATATCTAGCTAGACTAGATGTGAACATGAATATTTCGTGACCTTAACGGATGTGGCATCACGTTATGGTTATGTGTCTTTTGAAGAACACCAATCAGAAACTTTAAAGTTTCGACACGAAGTAAATAAACAGATCGGGTATAGTATTATTCCGCCACGGTAAGACCGTAATGGAAAATACTTAAGCAGTAAGTTTCATACGTACATGAAAGAGTACGGTATTCTTTCAATCAGGACTCCTCCTGAGACACGTCAGTTAGACGGTGTGTCCGAACTAAAACCGAATTTTGTTGGACATGATAAGGTTTATCACGAGTCGCTCTGAGCTACTGTTTCCTTCAATAGGATATGTATTAACAGTGTGCAAAACTTATTTAGAATAAGGTTCCATATAAATCTGTTTGACAAATGTCATATAGGATATGAACAGGGAAGAAACGAGGTTTCTCATTCCTGATAATTTGGGTATGCCAGGCATAACGTTTGGATGATACCAAACTAAGGACCCAAATTGGATAAGTGCCAATATAGGTTATCCTAAGGGAAATCATAAGTATAGTACTTATAAATCTCACATGAGAACAATGTGATTGTTGCTCACCATGCATTTTTCCTGAGAGGAATACCGATATGCAGTGGTTAGTGGGAGGTAGTGATACTCGATGAAAATCGGAGTAATACTGTTCTAGGCACGAAGTCCTTATGGAACACAAATAGTTCATCTATGATGAATCTATGCCATTAATCTTCAAATACACAAGAAACTAGTAGATCGGATAAAGTCAGAAAACAACCTAGGGTATGGGTTTCTGATCTAACCTCATAAAGATGTCAATCTTATGAAGGTATACCAACTGACTACGTTTTGAGGAAGTGATACGAGGTATCGACTCCCTATTATGGCAAAGTGCCATGAGTCCGAAATGGATTCCATGTATAACAACTATTTTGGATACTAGTTGTTGTACCACAAGGCACTGTGCCTATTGGTACATTAACGTCTTCAAGGAAGACATACATGGAAGGCAACATACCAACGTACAAAGCTGGGCTTTTGACGGAAAGGTATCGTTATCAACATTGTGTTAATAACGATTCAACCTTTTACCTGTTGCCGTGGTAAATCCATTTTGAAGATGCTTGTTGATAACTGCGTATTTCATTTATGAAATGTGTCAGTTATAGATCAAAATCGCTTTCTTGAAAAGGAAACCTTTTGGAGGATGTTTACAACATCCTGACGATTTTGTATAACCGACAAACAAGATTTGCGGGTTATTCGATCCATGTTTGGATTAATGCAAGCATAAGGTTCTTGGAACTGTCGTTTTGAAATAATCATAATGGTTTATGATTTGAATCAAAACGAAAATTCTTGTGTATATAAGGAGGTTAGTGGGAGAGCGCACTGACAGTTAAATTCCCATATAGCAATTGATGAAAGCTTGGCTTTCAATAGAAATTCTCCGTAGAATTCTGGGAGTAACAACCTTTATCGAGGAATAAAGATCTACTGGGATAGATTTGGAGTTGTTAACACTCTTTGGAAATTGTACATTTAAAATGTACTTGATAGGGTGTCTCATACGCTTCGAGCATATGGAGTCACGATCAGGTCAATCCAAGTGATAGTCACTGGATTGAAGATAAGAACATCTGTTAGTATCTGAGAGAACTAAAGATGTTGTCTTAAACTATGGAGAAGGAGAACTTGAAGTGACTGGGATCACCGCTGCAAGTTTCCAAACAATTAAATACTGAGGTACTATAAAGTTTGAATAACGGGACAGTGAGTTGGAAATATTCCGAGCAAGATAACTGTTGCCGAATAAACAACAAATGCGATTATTGCTGCAGCTGAGGCAGCAAAAGAAACCATTTGATCGAAAATAAATCTAATTAGATTAGATATAGTTCTGTTACAGCTGAGCTAGGCGTCAGCACAGCTAAGAATTGAAGGTCTCATCGACAATCCAGATATATGTAGGGGTTTTTCGGGGGACATCTCCGGTAACGCAGCGGAGCGGCGGAAGATCGAATCTTCCGATTTCAAAACTTTTTCTCGGATTAATTAAATCAACATATTTTTTAATACAATATTCAATATCAAATTATGAACATTCAATAAATCATATTTAGGTGAATTTACCAAATTACCCTTACTTTGGTATTTTGTCCATTTTAGTCCGAAATTGATCTAATCAATTTTGAATGATTCTAAATCATTTCTAAGATGAACTTAGCATGTTCAAAACATCAAAACCCCAAAGCAACAAAATCCCAAAAATTACATCCTTGGCCGAATGCTCCCTAAGGGGTGCCATTTGTGCACTTTGTCATTTCATGCATCAAAACACATCAAGATGTAATCCAATGAACATGAAACTTTATATGCATCATATACACATCCAAATACACAACATATATGAAAACCCCCAAATTTGGAATTGGGCATGAACCCTAATTTTTCAATTTTTTCAAATTGGACAAATTAGACCAAATTGGTTAAATCAATTACTTTAATCATGTTTCTTCCATCCAATCAAAGTCTAAACACAATGAAACAACTCAAGATCAAATCTAGGTCATCTAAGAGTGGGTCAACAACTCTAGATTAGCAAACATGGTTCCAAAACCTTAAAAGAAAGCTTATAACTACAATAGTCACAACCTTCCTTCATTATACATGTCAACACTTCCATCAAAACTTCCATCAACAAAAACACAAGGAATAAAGAAAGAAATAACCTAAAGACATCATATGTTAAAGCCTAGATCCTAAGGAACATTTTCTTCTAATAGCAAGTTGGAAAAAACTCACTAAAATCCAAGCTTTCTTTGATTCTTCCTTTTCTTTCTCACAAGCTTCGTTTGCTTCCATTAATTGAGTTTTTTGAAATGTGTATTAGGTTATCAAATGAAAGTGAAATGAAAACAATATATACTTAGACAAAGATTGCCCTGGCCGAAATTGTTGTATACAAATATACCAAATTTCATTTCAATTTCATTTAACTTTACATTTAGTCAACTTGCATAAATATCTTAATAAAACTTTATTAGATATTTAATTAAGTCAAAAAATGCAACTAAGAATAATATAACTCTTATATTTAAGTGTATGGCCGAAATTTAATAAAGAAATAAAGGAAAAAGATATTTTTATTTTCAAACAATTTTTGAACAAATATCTTAAGAAGTCAAAATCAATTTGACAACCTTTTCCTTTAATGTAAAGTCAAACATTACATTTATAATCATTTCCTAACTTTATCATTGGTGATATATTTATATTTTAATTATTAATCATTTAACAATTAAATAATTAAATAATTAATTAAATACAAATATATCAAATATATGTATTATATTTACTTTAAATATCTCAAAACATATATTGATGATATATGTCAAATACCTTTATTTGACTATTTATTAATGTGTATTTAATAATATCATATATTAAATACAAATACACATTAATTAGGAAAATAACGGTTCGGCCCGTTCGCATGTATTTTTCGTTTAACGATTAAACGATTTATAAGTATATCATCATTATTCATAAATGTTGCTCTAGTGCTCTACGAGTATGTTTCATTATTGAGGACTCTCTAGATTCAGGTATATCCGTCATGAAATCCAATTTCATGTCCATAATCTATCCACCCGTAGATTATGACGATCACGGATAAACTAGATGAATCATACAGGTCGAGGTCATTGCATACGTATAATCCCTCCGTCACAGGTATCCAGATAATCCCAGAGATATAGATGTAAACGTCAAATCTCTATAGGTATTATCTCGTCGACGTATCTATTAGCAATCTCTAAATAACACTCGGAACTTACTTCCGATGTATACTGTGGCCACAGATTTAACAGACTGCTAATAATATATGGACTACCTATGCTCTGTACACAGAACTGACGGATCCTATCTTGACACACACAGGATATCCTGAGGATCGATCCACACCCAACGAACAGGCGGAGGTCTGATCTAAATAGATCGGTGACGTGACTGCCATCTAAGTGTGGAGGATGTCTCATACATCTACAGTGGTGTGTCTCAAGTCGAAGGACCACTATGCTACTCAACCCGAGAAGATTCTTATTGACGTTGGCGTACCATCCATTAAGAATCTTCGGTGAGCCGTTCAGTGTTTATCCATTATAAACACCTACACGTCTATACGAGTCTCCCTAGACTCATGGTTCATTGGGATAAACCATCAGACCAAGTCTCGATATACGACATGTACTGGTCAACGGATTTGACTAACCGACCCGTGTTAGCAAATCTTGACCAGGAACTATGTTGATAATATACATATAGCAGTGACACTTCCCAATGTCAATTACAAACTAACTTTGTAACTGTGTACTGCATTTATATTATCGGGCCTTTGTTATAATATAACATATCACTAAACCACATTTAGTTTCAATCTAATCGTAATCAGATCGAATACGTATATAAGAACAAGAGGGTGCAACCATAAATAAGTAATATTATGGAATAAGGGGATGTTCATTCATGAATCAGACATAAATACGGTCCGGATTGGCGCTCTGAGCACCAACCCCAACAATTTCTCCCACTTGCTCTAGTGCCAATCCACGGTATCATATACACGTCTCAATGTGCATCGTATGCACAGGCCCTCAAAAGCTCACCCAGTACTTAAGAGGCAGCAACCAAAAAAACAAGTCCGCTATGACATATTGAGTTTGTCAAACAAACTCTATCATTCCCATAGTCAGCATCAGTCATATTTTGTAGAATCTAGATTATACATTAATATGACTCTGATGCTACATCTGTATTATGCTACAGCTACTAAGTTGTCCAAGTATTTAGGGATCAAATCCAAAAATACTATGAGGACAACCGCAAGCACAACACCAATTTAAAACTTCTAATTTATAAGGTCACTATGCAACTTCATAAGTCAATACTTCAAAAGTTGCATTTGATTCCACTAAATAGTAGAATCCTTCGTGACACTCCCACTGCATCTTTTGTGACTCTTTATGACGTAGACTGTCTAACGTCATAATTAGTCTCAAAACTAATATGACCCTAATGGTTGCAGACTATATTCTCCATGAATTAGAAATCGTTCTTAATATCTCAAAGATCACAAAGAACGTGTTTCAAGATCCATCATATGGTCTATAGGATGTCAAAATAACTCGTAACAATTACGATTAAATCAATATCTATAATCGCACATTATAAAGTATTTATTATGTCATCATCAAATGATACATAAGATTGATTAGACATTCTAATCAATATCTCTTTCGAAAAAGGAATCATCCTTACGAAAAGAATACTTTATATAAGACACACAATAACTGTCGAACAGTTATACTAAATGTCATACAGATAGCCTTGTTATGTCTTTCATTAGATCATATCTAATGTACGAATAATAGGAGTATCTCACAAGTCTCTTGGTTTTATATCTTATATAAAACTTTATATCGTATATAACAGAGACTACTCCCACTGTTTTCACGGAGTAAAGAAGACTTAGGTAAACCTTTACCTCATAAAACATCTCAATTATTACTATAATAATGACAATGTCGTTAAGATATATAACACTAGAAAGTAATATGTACGCTCCCACTAACCCTTCTAATCACATATGTATTCTATATACTTTGACAAGATCAGACAATCTGACGATATCAAAAATAGAGAACACATACTTCTGGAAGAGACTATCCGAGTCTACAATAGGCTTATAAGCTAACACACTAAAACTGCGATCTCAGCAGAACACAAACTCTAGGGCCATTTCAGAATGAATTCTTCAAAAAGGAAATCACAACTGATCTCTTATCTGAATAAGTCATCCAAAAACGCGCCACTTTGCATTCTTTAGCTAAATATACAGTTTTTTATCATCAACATTAACCAATATATCTTTAATTGTTCAATTTGTGGACTAGAGATAAGTTTTCTCAGAATCTACAATAGATTGTTGAGTATAACTTTTCTCACTGTCATACTATAAAGGTCAAACCTTTAATAAGCTCACATTGCTTCCGTTGTGCAAACAATTAGCACATATCATGAACTAATTCATAATGAAAGCGTAATCAAGTTCAAAAACTTGATCATAGTAAGCTATGAACAATCTTAGATCTAAGGTTCAATGGTGAACTTCCAGAATCGATATCAAATATCGCTTCCATTAAAAGTCATAGGATAATTTTTTTTTTTTTTTAATAAGAAACAACGGAACCATTAAGTATCAAATACTCGTGAATGATTTGTTATCCTATGGACTTGTACGGAAGATGTATAAGGGTTGTTTTCATCTTATTAATTACATATTCCATTTATAATTTATCATTCTCACATTTGACTTCAATAAGTCAAGTCTTTTCTACAATAGTTAACATCTGATGTTACACACCAAGTAATAAACGATTTTATTACTTAGAATCGTAGGAAAGATATTCTATTAAATAGAATACAATATTCTATTAAACAGAATAAACGATAAACTTTTACTTATACCTCCGAGGTGTAAGTAATTTCCATTATATAACATTATATATAAAGAAAGATTGAAATCTCAAACTTTTCAAGATTCAAATTTTCTACCTATACATATCATATATGCAACTGTAGAAAATAATGGAACATTAATTGAAGAGAGAGATGAATTAGTGTTACTGGAGTATAACCCCAAGAGTATTGAAAATAATTCGGTAACATTCAATATCAAACGAATCAATCATATAAGATTCAATTGCTCCCACTACTCAATTCCATGAAGATGGAATCGTGGAAGAATAATATTGAATATGAATCATATTCACTGAATAACCTTAGAGACTAATTGCTTTAAATTCAAATGTTTGATCGATCAAAGATCTTTGAACAGTTCAAAGACATGTAATGAATTTTAAGGATCAAGTTTTCAAAATACTTTAGATTGAATATATTGAACAAGTCAAAAATGTTCAATCTACGTTTCATCAGAACAGATTGAAAGTTCTTGATACTTTCAAGACTTTTAATATGTGTTCCTTCAGAAACACGTAACTAAGTTATGACAATTCATCAACTAAGTTACGAAATAAAGAAAACTACCTTAAGCAATTATTATTTATAAAACTACATACATCCAATGTATCAGTTAAATAAATTGTGGTCCAATGACAATCATTGGTAAACGAGATCTTAATCACTTTCCTGAATACAATATTCATTAAATGGATAAGGATGTGTGGTGTGATCTAGTATCAAACCATCATTTACATATGGAATAAGCATCCAATGCTTAAGTGATTAAAACTCATTAAAGCAACGTTCTAAATTAATTACTTTACCGAATAATTTTCTCTTTTTGTTTATCTCTACGTCAATGACACTACTAGTTATTATAAAATATGTAACAATTGTTTATAAAGAACAAGTGACTATCCAATAGTCACGAGTTCCGATATCAAATATCAACAACATCGTTACCAATATTTCAAATAACTAGACGGGAGATCTGGTATCCAATACCTATAGTTGTAGTATTGTGAAAATCGATATTTCTATACACAAATATACGCATCTCATTTCTTTAGCTTTACTATTTGCATTCAACTATTCACAACAATTGTATAATAACTGATTAGCAATTGTGTCAGACACATTACCTCTAAAGGTAATTAAAGCTTAGAAACGTCATTACTAGATAAACAAATACCTAATAGGGCTTCTAAATGCCAGTCAAGAATCTCGAGACATGAACTAA
>SKCR01031686.1:0-18605 GCA_019454045.1 Zanthoxylum bungeanum | reverse complement strand
AACAGGGTGGTGCTCTTTATTACTCCAATACACTTCTCAGGCCTCTCTTTCGCTCTTACAGATTGGAACTTTACAATTCGAATCTTTCACTTTTGTGATGATTTCTTAGATGTCCCTTTTACACATGCCCTGCCCTCCTATTTATAATAACAGAATTTAGACTCCTTTCCTACAAGGCTTCCTAGTTGAGCCAATCTCCTTTCTTATAAGGTTTCCTAATTTCAAGTCACCTTTACTCCTTTTTTCCTATCAAAATACTAATTCCACCAGTTTTCCCGTGATAGTAGGATAATTTTGTCTCATTATCCGAAAAGATAGGATGCTCTTTCTTCCTGAACACGCCTTGCTACCTGGTCGGCATGCATGAGGTCGGTCATGGCGATCCTTCTATGCTGAGAGTGTCTTTGCCGCCCTCTGTAATGCTTAGTCATCTGTACCAAAGTGGTCGGTCCTTCCATAATGTGGTCGGTCTTTTCATAATGTGGTCGGTCTGACCATAACGTGGTCGGTCTGACCATAATGTCAACCAGAGAACGGAAATTACCCCTATGCCCTTGTCGTGCTGGCTCAAATACTGTGAATACCGTAATGCTCAAAAAACACCATCAACATTCTTATTTTTTTTTTTTCCAGTTGTTAGTTTGGTATCCTATTCTTTCCTTGAACCAAGATATTTTCCTTTACTTACTTACAAGTAATGTTTAAATGGTTATCCCCTTCTCTCTTAACTTCCCTTTTCCTTTTACATGAATGAAAATTTTCAATTCTACCAAAAGCTGTAAGATTCTTGGCTACTATATACACAATTGTCTTTTAATTTTGCTCACAAGCAAGAAGTTAATGAAGTCAGTGATTATTTTGAGGAGCTGCAGGTAATTTTTATCTTATTAATTAGTATATGAATTATCTATAAAATATCATTTAGCAATATAATCGTGAGTAGAAAGAAGCACAATTGAGCTTAATTGTTGTTGTTGCTGAACACATGAACCTGTAGCAACTTTGTTAATTTAATTCTAATGTACTTTGATTTCCCTAATTCTGTTATTTTGAGAAATTGGTTTGAAATGAGATTATTTTTTGAATCTCTTTGATTTCAATTTTGGATTGGAAAAACTGAAATTGGAAGAAAAAAAAAATATAAATATAATAAGCAAGTTATAGGACATTAGCAAGCATCTTGTTCTTTTTCAACTACATATATAGCATTAATTTGTTGAGATACTCTTTATTTCTCTCAATTTTTTCTTTTCTTAAACCGAGATATTTGTCTTGACTTACAGGTAATGTTTATATGCTCTTTCCCCTTTTCTTTTACTTGCATGATAATTAATTTTCAATTCTACCAAACGCATCCATTATTTACCAATAATCAGTTTGAATGAAATTTCAATATTATTTATTTTTCTTTCAGTTTGCTTATGATGCTTTAAATCACAATAAAATATCATTGGAATAGTGAAGTCTATTATTACTCTGAGGAACAACAAGTATTTTATTATTTTAATATCCATAAAATAATTGATCGATGTTTGTGATTGATTCTTATTTACAATTACATTAACAATATTTAGTAATATAATTTAGTGTATAAGCACATTCTCAGTCTACTTTCTCAATCTTCTTCCTCTAATACTCTCAACTTTACTATATAAGTATTTACCTGTTAAATTCGTTTTGTTTTTTGTTTTTGTTTTTTTTTTTTTTGGATGATAACAATTAGGGGTGGATAAAAAAAAACTAAAACTGAAAAAAATCAAAACGAATCAAAAAAATTGTCCGCTGTGATATTTTAATTTAAAAAATAATTGTTTGATTTTTAACTAAAAAGTTGAACCAAATTGATATAAGAATAATTTTTTAAACTAAAAAAACTTAACATAACCGAGTTAATTTAATAATTTAATTTATTGAATTTTTTTAAATATAATCATGTTATGTTATTATTTTATATGTTTAGTAAGAAAACAAAACCGGATGTAGATTTTCTTTCATCTAAATCTCCTCCCCAATCAGCATCGGTATAGTCTTACAATTGCATATCATTCCCTTGATAGTACAATGAGTAATCACATGAACATTTTAGATACCTAAATATTCTTTTAACTACTTTCTAATGTGCTAGTCCTGGATTGGATTAGTATCTACTTACCATTCCAAAAGCGAGATAATATAAATTAATAATATCAGTAAAAGACATTAATATTAAAGAGAGATATTTAAGCACATGATGCAAAAAGAAATAACCAAAGAGGCAAACATGCATAAAATATGATGAAAGAGTTTGTCCAATGTGTGTGCGTTCGTGTAGCATTCGAGAACGCGTTCGAACAGGGTGAGATATGATGCATGGTAAAACAGAATGCATGCGTTCGAGTAGCGTTCGGAAACACGTTCGAACGAGATTACAAAGGTGGCATATATAATGACATAAACACGTGCGTGTATGTTTCTCAAGCGGTACGTGGAGTTGTATCCCAAGTACAAACCGCACTACCGTCCATTCAGATCCGGCTACGGAATTTATGTCTAGGTTTCCATCTGATATACCAAAAGAGGCGACACTCAAGCATTAACCAATGCAATCATGGAAATAAACGTGAAGTGATGCGGAAGAATAAATAAAAATAACTAATGGAATGAATACGAAGTGATAAGTAAAAAATAACAAAAAAAAGTGAATAACAGAATTAAAAGAAAAGAGAAGCGACCAAGAGACTTGGCCGACATCTATATGGGATCTTGTATGTCCGGTTGGACGTATTTCACATCCAACCAAGCATAACTCGTCCGGCGTGATAAAATATCACGGTAAAGGCTGCCCTCGGACATTTCCCTCAAATGGGGGACCTTTAATCCGACGTAATTAGCCCATGCGCACTAAGTAACGATGCATAAATAAATAAAGAAACAACAAGAAGTAAATAACGGAATAAGAAAAGAGATGTGACCAAAAGACTTGGCCGACATCTATATGGGACCTTGTATGCCCGATTGGACGTACTTCACATCCAACCAAGCGTACCTCGTCCGGTGCGGTAAAATATTATGGTAAAGGATGCCCTCGGGCATTTCCCTCAAATGGGGGGGGGGGACCTTTAATTCGACGTAATTAGCTCATGTGCAGTAAATAACGATGCATAAATAAATAAAGGAACAACAAGAAATAAATAACGGAATAAGAAAAGAGATGCGTCCAAGAGACTTGGCCGACATCTATATAGGACCTCGTATGCCCGATTGGACGTATTTCACATCCAACCAAGTGTACTTCGTCCGGCACGGAAAAATATCGTGGTAAAGGCTACCCTCAGGCATTTCCCTCAAATGGGGGGACCTTTAATCTGACGTAATTAGCTCATGCACACTAAATAACAATGCAAAAATAAATAAAGGAACAACAAGAAATAAATAACGGAATAAGAAAAGAGATGCAACCAAGAGACTTGGTCGACATCTATATGAGACATCGTATGCCCGATTGGACGTATTTCACATCCAACCAAGAGTATTTCGTCCGGCGCGGTAAAATATCGTGGTAAAGGCTGCCCTCAGGCATTTCCCTCAAATGGGGGGACCTTTAATCCGACGTAATTAGCCCATGCGCACTAAATAACGATGCCTAAATAAATAAAGGAACACAAGAAATAAATAACGGAATAAGAAAAGAGATGCGACCAAGAGACTTGGCCGACATCTATATGGGACATCGTATGCCCGATTGGATATATTTCACATCCAACCAAGCGTACTTCATCCGGCGCGGTAAAATATCGTGGTAAAGGCTGCCCTCAAGCATTTCCCTCAAATGAGGGGACCTTTAATCCGACATAATTAGCCCATGCGCACTAAATAACGATGTATAAATAAATAAATAAATAATGAAATGACAGGCGGAAAGTAAATGACGGAATAATAAACACAGACAGTAAATGAACATAAAAAATAAATAACAAAAATATTAAAGAAATCAAATGTGACCAAGGGATTTGGCCGTTAGTGTGGGATCTCGCATGTCCGGTTGGACGTATTCCACGTCCAACCAAGCATGCCGTGTCCGAGATAACAAAATGAATATTAAAGAGAGGGCCCTCAGGTCTTACCTTATAAGTCGTTTTTCGGAAGGGCGTTGAGACGTCGCCGGAAGGGTTAATGCTCCGCGGCTTTTCTGGTTCACTGATTTGGACTGTTTTTCCTTCACTGTTTTGCCGTTTCAGATTCTGTTTTGGATCACTATTTTCTGTATTTTAGGACTGTGTTTTTGTATCGATTTATGGACTATTTATGGACTGTTTTAGGGCTATTTTAGGGCTGTTTGGGGTGTATTTTTTAGGGTATGACTCATGATTTTGGCTTCTATTTTTGGCCAGTGTCGATCGGTTGTTTTGGTTTAGTTTCACGCTGATTTACCCTATTTTGTTTGCGCTTGGTCTTCACGTGATTTTTGAGTGGTGTATTCGGCTTAGTGGGGGGTTGGCTGGTGTCAGTGTGTGTTACATGAAGAGGGGGACGTGTGTGACTTGGTTTGTTTGTTTTGTGTGAGTTGGTGGGCCGGTTTCTTTATTCACATGGTGGAGGGCTGGTATTGGTTGAAGGGTGTTGTTTAAGGTTTGTTTTGTTTTGGTTTGCTGTTACCGAGAGAAGCTAGGTGATAATGTTTGGTCGTGGCTTTTGTTGTTCATGAGTTTGAGCCTAGGTTTATGTATGTGAGTGGCATGTGTGTGTTTTTGTGTGTGTGAGTGGCTGCTAAATAGGTTAACAAGGGAGAGAGAGAATAGAGAAGAGAGAGAGCCGAGAACGTGTGAGAGAGAGAGGAAAGCTAGAAGAGGAGAGTGGCGAGAGAGAGATAAGAGAAGATGGCCGTGAGTCTTAGAGTTTTAGTTTTTTGTGTGTTTTGAAGGTTGCCGTGAATGTCAGGTCAAAAAGAGAGACCTAGGGTTTTGGTTTTGTGATCTTTTTATAGTGGTGCATGCTAGGGTTTCTAATGTGCATGTTAGACTAGGATTTTATCTATTTCTTGTGTGTGTGCCGCCCATCTCATCATTATGGTCAAGATTTTCCTTCCAAATTTGGGGGATGCAATCTTGGTTAATTTGGAAGGGGATTAGGGGGATTATGGCATGTGCTTAAATGTGATTTGAATATTTTAGATTGGGCTTGACGTGTGGGCCTTGGACATTGTATGAGTTGCATGGGTGTGTATGGTTATGCGGGCTTTCGGGGGGTTTTGGGCCGAGGCTAAGGCTTAAAACAGAAATTGACTACGCGAATCCGAGGCTAAGCAAGTGAATAAAATTTGATGAGGTATTAATCTTGGAATATTCCCTTCCGACGTCCGTTTCCCATGACTTCCGTAACTTATGGGGTAGTGCCTCCATACGAGGCTCATCATTGGGCTTTATGCAAAAATGCAGTGCCTACAATATCCTTAGTCATGTCATACTTCCTGACTTTTTCATTAGGTCATTATCCTAATGCAATCGCACATATCGTTCAAGTAGTATAAAAATATTGATCCCACGAGGACTTAATTGTTACTATTGTTATTAATTATTGATACTACTTATTTACAAGTATCTAATTAAAGGGAGATGTGAATGATTAATTTTGGTTGGTTGAATGTGAATTTGTTAAATAAATAAAACACAAAAAAATACAAAGGAAAATAAACAAAAGACAAACATCTAGGGTTGTGATTCCACACAATATTATTCTAATGATGAATTGATTCTCTTATAAATTTAATGAAGACAACGAATGACCGTTTGGATGTATTGATTACTATTTAATCACATGCATTTGGTAGCTTAATGACTTCCTCTAACCTCCCAAAAAATGTTACCATCATAGGTGTATCACATGTTCCCCATTAACTTTTTCTAAATGTTATTTACTAACATTTATAATACAAAGTATTAATAAAATGTGAATATTTTTTAATTTGTTTGATATTGGTCGAGTGCTATAAGTAGTGTTTTAAAATCCGGATCGATCCATCAACCTGGCCTGGCGAGAGGATAAAAAGTTAGAGGTCTGATCGAGATTCAATCGGGGGTCGACCTAGGGTCAATGTTTTAACTATATTTTATAAAAAAAAATATGAAAAAACCTAAATTAATAATAAAAAATAATAAACTGGACCAAAAACCCATCTGACTCGAACCGGGTTTCCAGTTTAACCAATCGGGCTTTGGCTGATTCATTGCCAATCAGATTTGGGGATCACCCAAATCGGACCTTGGACTGGGTCTCAGTTCAACGGTAGGGGTGATTAGTAATATGATTTGGATATTTAGTATACAAGAAAGCACAATTATGTGGCTCTATATTCCACTCGTAGATGTGGTTGGTTTGAAAGCTATCTGTTGAGGGATCGTGGGCTGAAGCTGACATGCAAGTAAAGTGAAATTGAGAATAATTGTTAGTTCAGGAGGCGCTGTCTTCCATATAATAATACAATAATAATTAGGAGACTTAGTCTACCAAAAATATTAACAATAAAATAAAGCAATGAGACACAAATTTAATGTGGTAAAACCCTCAATGTGAGGGAAACATCCACGGACAAAAGTAAAAAGATTTCACTATAGTGGAAAGAATTTTACAACCTCTCTCTAAATACAATGAGTGAAAAATCTCACTCTCTTAGAATAGGAGAATTATAATTCTTTCACAAACTCTTAAGAAAAAACTATATTTTTCTCTCTTATAATACATAGGATTTGGTTGAGAATGAAATGAAGAAAATATTGAAATGAAACTTTTATTTATACGCATGAGATTCACTGTGCAAATCAGAGGCGGATCCAACGTGGGCCCAGTGGGGGCAGTTGCCCCCACTGGACCCACTGATTTTTTTATATAAATGATATATATATATATATATATATATTAGAAAATATAAATAATTAAACAACACCCATAAATACATTATTTATTAATTTTTTGAGTTGTATTTTTAATATAATATATAGGCTCAAGCCCAAATTAGTTAAAAAAATTCCAATACACTTTTGCATCAATCTTATTTCTTAAACATATCTAAAATAATTATATTTAATTTGTATGTGTATAGATAATTGACTATTTTTCATTTTAAATCCACTCATTTATTTATTTTTCCATTTGCAAAGAATATGGATTCCATTACATTTAAATAAAAATAAAAATAAAAATAAAAATAATTATGTTTATACTTAGGTTTGGTTATTGATCTTATAATTTATTGATATATTTTGTAATGATTCTTTGATCTTCTAATTTATTGATATATTATAGTGATTCTTTTATTAAACCATGTCGTGTATAGTTATTATATATAAAATATTCATATATTAATATAAATATAATTATTTTGTATATATTTAATTTTTATTTATAGTTGTTCAAAACACAAATGTTGCGTTTTAGCATTAGACTTTTAATAATTTAATTAAAAAAGTGATTAAATGTACAATAAATTAGCGAAAATTTAGTATATAATATACTACATAAACTTAAAATACATAATTTTAAAAATAAATTTTTACTTAAATTTTTAGGGTAATTTGATATTTTTAGAAATTATGAATAAAAATATAATTTTTTGAAAATTTTGGGTTAATTTATAAGTTTAGAAATTATGAGCTATTTCATAATTTTCAAAAGTATATGGATCATCTTGTAATTTCAAAAAATATGTATGAATTCATTATATATTATTTTGGTAAAAAAAAAATTTAGCCCCCACTGACTGAAATTTATGGATACGTCACTGGTGTAAATAGTGATTTTTAATTTTTTTATTATTTTCATTTTCAGCATATGGGACCCACTCACGTAATTAATTATTTTTTTCTTTGCTTTTGGTGGCTTTCGGTGGCTTTGGAATTTAGCAATTCTCCCACTTGGAAACTTGATTGAAAACCAATAAGTTTCCACACCATCCGTTCTACTTTGTCGCCTTCAAGCTACATACGTTTCTGCTAAGCCATAAGAGTATCTACACAATACAAACTTGTATGTATTGTTAGGCTTGGTCATTACGTCTTTAAGGTTCTCGTTGGTGTGTACATTCAATAAGTCCACACTGTCTTGTTCCATTACTTCACGAACAAAATGGTATTGTACCACTATATGCTTTGTTCTTGAATGAAAGCCTAGATTCTTTGCAATATACAAAGTAATGTAACTGTCACAAAACAAAAGAATATTTTCTTGTTTGTGCCTGAACTCCTCTAATAACCTACGAAACCAAATAGCTTCCTTGCAAGCTTGTGTAGCTGCCATGTACTCATCTTCTATTGTAGATAAAGCCACAACACTCTGTAACTTGGATACCCAGCTCACTGGTCCTCTTGCAAGTACAAACACATAACTTGTAGGGGATTTTATTTTATCCAGATCTCCTGCAAAATATGAATCTACGTAGCCCCTGACATCTCCTTGCAGCCTCTGAGGTTCATTTGATATATCTAAGGATCCTTTTAACAACATTCAAATACTCTCTACCAGAATTCGCCATAAAACGACTAACTGCTCCCACTGCTTGTGCAATGTATGATATTATACAAATCATGACGTACATTAAGCTTCCCACATCTGATGCATACGGTACTCGAGACATCTCATTCGTCTAAGCTTCATTGCTAGGACACATAAAAGATGATAACTTGAAATTAACAGAAAGTGGGGTAGATATTGGCTTACAATCTTCCATGTTGAACCGCCGTAAGATTTTTTTCAAGTAATTTTTCTGAGAAAGCCAAGTCTCAATGTTATTTCTGTCTTGGTATATTTGCATCCCGAGAATCTTGTTTGATGGTCCCAGATCTTTCATATCAAACTCCATAGCTAATTGTGCCTTTAATTCTTGGACTAGATCTTTGTTAGGGCCTACAACTAATATGTCGTCCACATACAACAACAAAATAATAAAGTCATTATTTACAAACCTCTTATAATATGTACAATGGTCTGAACTGAGTCTGTTGTACCTAAGACAAATAATGAAGGAATCAAATCTCTTATGCCAACACATCGACGCCTGTTTGAGACCATATAGAGATTTGTTCAACCTGCAAACCAAGTTCTCTTTGCCTATTTCAACAAAATCTTCTGGTTGGAGCATATAAATTTCTTCTACAAGTTCTCCATTAAGAAATGCAGTTTTTACATCCAACTATTCCAAATGTAGGTAAAAAATAGCACACATAACCAGGACTACTCTAACTGTTATAAGTTAAAACCACCGGAGAAAATATCTCATTGAAATCAATCCTTTCTTTTTGAGCATATCCTTTCACCACCAATCGTGCACGATACCACTCCACTTGATCATTGCTATCTCGCTTGATCTTGTAAACCATTTATTACCAATGAATTTTCTTCTACGTGGTAATGGTACTAGATCCCATGTATTATTTTTGTGTAAAACTTCTATTTCTTCTTGTATTGTTGCCATCCACAAAGATACATTTACATCTTTTATAGCTTCATGGAAAGTTGATGGTTCTCAATCCTCTGTTGGAAAACAATATGCAATGTTACTCTCCGTATCATACTTGAGTGCCAACCTGGAGGTCTTCTTTCTCGAGTTGATCAACGAGCTTCATAAGCTTCAAACTTAATTGGTTCTGGTATCTCGTGCTCTGGTGCTGTTTCAGAAGAATCTGAATTTTCTTTTTCTGGATTATTTTCCACCAATATTGTTGTAGTCTCTATAATTTCTTTTGAAGTGCTATCATTTCCTTCTTTCTGCAGTTGTTTTTATGCAAATATCACATCTCTGCTGATGACAATCTTGTGGGTAGTGGGATCCCACAAACGATACCCCTTTACTCCATCAGCATAACCCAAGAAAATATATTTTCTAAATTTTGGATCTAGTTTTCTTCTTTCTTGAGCGTTGTACATCATGTATAAAGACATCAAAAAATGTGAAGAGAAGAGTAATCAGCTGGCTTTCAGCTCCACATCTCTATCGGTGTCTTCAAATCATTTGTTGTTGATGGAGATATATTTATAACATAATATGCTATATGATCTGCTTCTGCCCAAAAATACTTTGGTAGACTAACTGTTCTGAGCATAACTCTTACTCTTTCCAGCAACGTTCTATTCATTATTTCTTCCATACCATTTTATTGAGGAATGTATGGTGTAGTAGTTTGCCTTTTGATGCTTTCTTACTGACAATATACATCAAATTATTATGTAATATTCTTCTTCATTATCTATCCTTAAACACTTGATTCTCTTTCTAGTTTCTACTTCAATTTATGCTTCAAAGTTTTTGAAAACTGGCATTACATCTGACTTATTTTTGATCGGGTACACCTAACATCTTCTAGAAAAGTCGTCAATAAATGATACAAAATATTTTATTTTCCCCAGAAATTGAACTGGTGCTTCCCAAACATTAGAGTGAATCAACTCTAAAATGGTTTCACTCCGAGCACTTGACTTGCTGAATTTTAATATGTTTTGTTTACTTGTAACACAATGCTCACAAAATGATAGACTAACCGCTTTCAAGCCTGAGAGTAACTTTTGATTGACGAGAATCTTCATTCCCTGTTCTGACATATGGCATAGTTTCTGATGCCATAACATAAAAGCTTTCTATCCAGAATCCAGTGATGCCATGAATGTTGTTGCTTCCTGAATCAAGTCTCCTAATAACATATATAAGTTTGCTTAGATCTTTTCAGCTTTCAAGACTGTAAATACTGATTTCACCATCTTTAATACCATGTTCTTAACAACGGTCTTGTATCCGAGGTCATCTAACTGTCCAACTGAAAGAAGATTTCTCTTCATTCCCACAACATGTCGAACATCTTGTACTTTGCAGATAGTACCATCGTACATCTTTATTTTGATGTCTCCAATCCCAGTAATTTTCAAGGCATGATCATTGCCTAGAAAAATCGATCATCCAGAGACAGGTTCATAATGACAAAACCATTCTCTCCTAGAGGTCATGTGCCATGTTGCTGCAGAATGAACCAACCATTCACCACTTAGCTGTTTTTTGCTATCATTCGACACCATTGCTACTTCACTGTATAGTGTGCCACCTTCTTCAAAAGTACTTGCAACACATCCATGAGATTTTGTTGCAACATAAGCTTTTTTTGCATCATTTTTCAGATTCCAACAATATTTCTTGACGTGTCATTTCTTGCCACAATTGGAGCATTTAATATTCTTCTTACTTTTTGATTTTGATCTATCATGGTTTTGACTCCCACTTGAGCCACATTCCGTTGATCTACTCTTGTCATCGACAATGCTTCTGCTTGTTGTGAACTAGATGATATTTCTTTCTTATTTTTGCGCCTAGACTCATCTTCCACCGCAGTAGCTGCAACTTCGACAAAGACTAGATTTCTAGTGACAACATTACTTGTCAAGTGATGATAAGTTGATAATACGAATCGGGTGCAGTAGAATCTCTGCACGTTCATTTATTGATATATTATAATCCAACACAGTGAGTTGGGAAAATATTGTATTCAAGTTGTTGATGTGATCCGTCATGGATGTGGACTCACTCATTCAAAGAGTGTGAAGTCTCATTTTTAAGAAGATCTTGTTGTGTAGTGACTTGACCTCGTACATTTGGTAAGTGCATCACAAATATCTTTTGCAGTCTTATTCTCTGCAATGTTGGATAACACAGAATCTGCTAAGACTAGATGCAAGTTGTCCATAGCGTTGTCATCCATATCCTTCCATTTTTCTTAAGTTATTTCATCTGGTCTCTCTCCACTTGTCGCCAAGAAATTGTCTTTTCTCAAGATTGCTTTTATTTTAAGTTTGCATAGGAAAAGTTGCTCCTATTGAACTTCTTAATTTCGAACTTTCCTGCCATGTTTCTGATGATGATCAGCTTCTCACTTGAATCGGCTTTTACTATTTCATCATGAATAGTATTGTATAAAATACCATATACGTGAATAGTACCATATACGTGAATAATACTATATATCTGAATAGTACTATACCGTATATGTGAACAGTCTCCGTGAACAGTAACCCTGAACCCAAAGAGCTAAAACCACTGTTAGGGGATCGTGGGCTGAAGTTTTCACGCAAGTAAAGTGAAATTGAGAATAATTATTAGTTCAGGAGGCGTTACCTACCATATAACAATACAATAATAATTAGGAGGCTTAGCCTACCATAAATATTAACAATAAAATAAAGCAGTAAGACACAGATTTAACGTGGTAAAATCTTCAATATGAGGGAAACATCCACGGGCAAAAGTCGAAGGATTTCACCGACAATGCTTCTGCTTGTTGTGAACTAGATGATATTTCTTCCTTATTTTTGTGCCTAGACTCATCTTTATAGAGCAGTAGCTGCAACTTCGACAAAGACTAGATTTCTAGTGACAATATTACTTGTCAAGTGATGATAAGTTGATCATACGAATCGGGTATACTTTGAAGTAAAATCTCTGCACGTTCATTTGTTGATATACTATAATCCAACACATTGAGTTGGGAAAATAGTGTATTCAAGTTGTTGATGTGATC
Organism: Zanthoxylum bungeanum; assembly: GCA_019454045.1. Lineage (NCBI taxonomy): Eukaryota > Viridiplantae > Streptophyta > Magnoliopsida > Sapindales > Rutaceae > Zanthoxylum > Zanthoxylum bungeanum. The sequence continues at coordinate 6,078 of SKCR01031686.1, read as the reverse complement.
TGTCATGGATGTGGACTCACTCATTCGAAGTGTGTAAAGTCTCATCTTTAAGAAGATTTTGTTGTGTAGTGACTTGACCTCGTACAATTTAGTAAGTGCATCCCAAAACTTTTGCAGTCCTCTTCTCTGCAACGCTGGATAACACGAAATCTGCTAAGGCTAGATGCAAGTTGCCTATAGCGTTGTCATTCATATCCTTCCATTTTTCATCAGTCATTCCATCTGGTCTCTCTCCAACTGCCGCCAAGCAATTATTTTTTCTCAAGATTGTTTTTATTTTAAGTTTCCATAGGGAAAGTTGCTCACTTTGAACTTCTCAATTTCAAACGTTCCTGCCATGTTTCTGATGATGATCAGTTTCTCACTTGTATCGACTTTTACTATTTCATCATGAATAGTACCATATAAAATACCGTATACGTGAATAATATTATATACGTGAATAGTATTGTATATGTGAATAGTACTATACCGTATATGTGAGCAGTCTTCATGAACAGTCTCCGTGAATAGTAACCTTGGACCTGAAGCGCTAATACCACTGTTAGGGGATCGTGGGCTAAAGCTGCCACGCAATTAAAGTGAAATTGAGAATAATTGTTAGTACATGAGGTGTTGCCTACCATATAACAATACAATAATAATTAGGAGGCTTAGCCTACCATAAATATTAACAATAAAATAAAACAATATGATACAAATTTAACGTGGTAAAAACCCTCAATGGTGGGAGAAACATCCATAGGAAAAAGTAGAAGTATTTCACTATAGTGGAAGGAATTTACAACCTCTCTTTAAACACAATGAGTAAATAATCTAACTCTCTTAGAATAGAAGAACTACAACTCTCTCAGATACTCTTAAGAATAAACTATATTTTTCTTTTAGAATATAGAGGATTTGGTTGAGAATGAGATGAAAAAAATAATAAATGAAGCTTTTATTTATAGACATGAGATTTATTCTGCAAATAATAAATTTTAATTTTTTATTTTTTTTTAAAAATGTGGGACTCACCCACATAATTAATTAATTTTTTTCTTTTCTTTCGGTGGCTTTTGACTTTAACACTAACTTCAGTATAGGGAAAGTGAGATATGGACATCAACATCAGATATTTCGGATAGGCTAAGAAGACTGTTAGCTGGTGAAGAATGCATGTTGCTGATGCAGCTGCAAAACAAGTTATTCACAACTTCCATGCCGAGATTGAAATCTTTACTTGTCTGTTGAGTGAATATAAATTCGAGCTGGTCTGGCTTTTAATTCAACAAATCGGTTCAGAAGAAAATCAAATAGATGACCCAGATCTCCTGGCCATTATGAAAGAAATCCAAAGTCTTGTCTATGTATCTGAGATGGTCATCGACACATTCGTCATGAGCATCATGCAACAGGAGAGTGAGAGTGGCTCCAAGGATATATGTGAGGATCATCTGCCAGGTCTCCAAAGCAAAATCATTGATATTAAACAACGGCTACAACAAGTTCAACACATCCACCCCGATATACTTTCCGAATTAATACATGAATATGAGTATATCAGTAATTACCAAGCATCTTCATGGTATAACAATAAGGACATAGTGGGTCTGGATGAAAGAATGGAGGAGTTGTTAGATCTATTGATAGAGGGACCTCCTCAGCTATCCCTAGTTGCACTGCTTGATAGCGCGGAGGTAGACAAGACTGCTTTCGCTGCAGAGGCTTATAACAGCAATTATGTGAAGCATTATTTTGATTGTCTTGCTTGGGTTCCGGCCTCATTTTTCTATGATTCCAACAGATTTTGGATGGCATAATAAAATGTGTGGTGCCTCTATTTAAGTTGGGTGAGGTTATGGATAAAAATTATGAAATGAGAAAAAATTTCTCGGTGATTATCTTATGAGCAAGCGGTATTTGATCGTGGTTGATGATGTGTGGGGAGAGAAGGAATTTGATGATATTCGAGACGTCCTTCCCGATAATCAGAATGGAAGTAGAGTAGTAATAACGATAAGTGAAACCACGATCCTCACCTCATTCCAGTTGGAAAATGGAGAGAACATTCCACTTGATTTAGTGCCACCTGGAAGACCATTAATGAGAGTTACACACAACGGATGGCCTTTCCTCATCTTGTACCATGGAAGCATTTCATTTGAAGAAAATATAGGCGAGACAGCGGACACACCCCTCGGGTCTAAAACCATCCAATATTCCTTGTTACCTTTTCACCTAAAAATTTGTTTGCTCTACTTGTCTGTCTTTCCTGTGCATTTTGAGATATCCACCAGGCAATTGTATCAGTTGTGGATAGCTGAAGGTTTTATTCCAGATAATAACGAGGCAACTGCTGAAGGATACTTACAACACTTAATTAATTAGGCTTAGTTGAAGCTAAGAAAAGAAGAGCTGGAGGCACAATCAAAACATGCTATGTTCCCGGTCGTTGGTGGCTTGCGGTGATTCTATTAGCTTATGAGTCCGGATTCATCTATTCTCGTGTTGGGGAACTGGCAGGTAATTCACAAGAAAATGTTAAAGCGGTACACTGCTCAGATGGATGTCTCTGAGTTTGATGATTTACATGGTTTGACTGGTGGTGTCTCCATTCCTTGTTGTACCTCTCTTCAAAAATCAGGCACCTTAATCCCATGAAATGTGAAGAAATTTGTAAGAGGTTCAAATTCCTCAGGGTATTGGATTTGGGATATCTTGTTCTCAATCAATATCCATCCGGAATTGAAAAATTATTTCTTTTGAGATATTTGAAACTGAATATCCCTCTCTCAAAAGTCTTCCTTCATCAATATGCAATCTCCTGAACCTGTACACGCTAGACTTTCCCTCTAGCTACATAGATTATATAGCAGATGATATTTGGAGTTGTCAAAACTCAGGCATCTAAATTTTGTTTAATCACTCTTCCTGCACATCTAGGGAAGCATTGCAGCTCTCTTGAAAATCTCAATTTCATTTCAGCCTTACATCCTTCTTGTTGTACTCCGGATATTTTGGAAGATTGCCTAATCTTCAAAACCTTCGGATATATGGAGATTTAAGTTATTATCAATCATTGTTGTCTAAAAGCCTTTGTAGACTGAGCTGCCTTGAATTTTTGAAGTTGGTGAATGCAAGCAAGGTGCCGTGGCTTTCAAAAATAGCCTTAGTTGAATACCAATTTCCCCCGAGTCTAACCCACTTGAGTTTGTCAAATACTGAACTAATGGATGATCCGATGCCAACATTAGAAATGCTGCCACCTTCAAGTGCTCAAACTGAAGCAGAACTCTTATTTAGGTAGAAGCTGGCTTGTGGCTCAAATGGTTTCCCGAAGCTCAAGGTATTGCAACTGAAATCAATGCTATGGCTAGAGGAGTGGACTATAGAAATCGGAGCAGCAATGCCGAAACTTGAATGCTTGATGATCAACCCTTGTGCTTACTTGAAAAGTATTCCTGAACAGCTTTGGTGCAGAAAGAGCTTGAACAAATTGGAGTTGTGGTGGCCTCAGCCGGAACTAAGACAAAAGGTGCGGGACTTCGAGGATAAGCAGCAGTATGACATCCAAATATATCCACTTGGAATGTGATTAGCATGGACTGGTTTTGATGTAAGTTTTCTTTTCATCCAGTATCTTCAACTTCAACCTTTAGTTCTTTACCTAAGTTCATATACTTTATTTTCCTTCTCTTCAATTGGTTTGATAGTTTTAGCTTCCTAACTTATAATAGCCATTATTGTTGAATAGTTAATTAGGAAAAAGTGGAAAACAAGATCTTCATTTTTCACCATTACCTCAATTACTTGAGCAGGTGGATCAAAACAGGAAATATCGTAACTGCATCCGAGGTTTTAATTTCAACCACAATCGAGCATAAGACTTTTAGTCCTCATTTAAGCTGTCTACGCATAAATAAGTCCTTATGTTTGTATTAAAACTGTGTTCAAACTTCATTAACTATTGTACTTTCCATTTTCTGATTACCTGGTGTGATTGAAATTTCACCTTAACTGGACATATATTGTTTGTTTGTACCAGATAATATATTGTTTATTGTCAAAATTATGTTAAGTGAAATTAGCATCAGTTTCATTAGTATTTGTAATTATTTTTCCCAATTGAAAACTGGAAGTGAAACTCACATATACCAAACCAACAATCTGATGTTTTGCTTGTGATAGATTTCTTAACCAGGCGGTACAAGTTAAAGTTAGAACACATATCAAAGAAGAATTAATAGAGAGGTCTCCTTCAATTGTAGCATAGAAATCTTAAAGACAGAATCAAAACATGCTATATTTTTTTTCATTAATGTGCTCACTCTCAGTTCCTTATGATCACTCCAAATCCCTGCTGGCAGCAGACGAAGACTGTTCTATATAGACACCGAGATTCATGGATTAATATAGTAGAAAATCTAAAAATAAAAGATCACCAGTTCTGATTCTCACGTTTTCTTGTGTTGTGCAGGTAAAACCAGAGAAGGAATATCATATTAGATATAGTCAAAGACTCCACATCTTCAAGTGAACATGAATACAAGAAGAAAGTTGGCCTGTTCCTCTGCTGGATTTTCAGTGGCTGCAGGTTATACTGTAGGAAACCATTCCTTTTGCGTGGCGGAAGATCAATTCTTTGGTGTCCAACACTTGGATCAACCCCTCGATATTCCGAACTATGACTCGAAATCAACAAACTGAAGTGTGGGCTTCACTCACTAAGATAAAATCTCTAAACTATTTAGAGAACCAAGATGTCACAATGATGTTTGGCTTTAGGAATTTCACAACACTTGTAAATGCTAGAACTCTCTCTATTTTCTCTCAACTTTTCTCACAACAATTGTGTGAATGAATGCAAAGTGTTAACCTTAGGAAGTGAGAGAAATGATAGAGATTATATTCTCTTACACAAGCCAACTAACATTGTCATTAAGCATCTAATGCTTTCTTGCCAACACAAAAATGTGGATGTCATACCAAAACATAAGAAATGTTAATCTAAAGACAATGGCTTTGTCATTAAGCATTCAATGCTTTCTTTCAATGGCAACACACATAAATATGGAGATCATACCAAAGTATAAAAATGCATAGCTAATGACAAAACTATTAGGTGTATCCAAGCCACCTAATAGACATAATTGCTTGGATAACATGGTAAGTCATATGGCTTTGTCTCCAATGGTAAATAAAAATCAATATATTAATAATGATTTATTTACCTTCAATTATGTAGTAGTAATTATCTAATAATTATTACTAACTTGATTATCCCATAATCAAGACTTGATTATCTCATAATCAATATCGTAACTGCATCCAAAGTTTCAATTTCAACCACAATCGAGCATAAGACTTTTAGTCCTCATTTAAGTTGTCTACGCATAAATAAGTCCTTATGTTTGTATTAATATGTGTTCAAACTTCATTAACTATTGTACTTTCCATTTTTTGATTACCTTGTGTGCTTGAAATTTCACCTTAACTGGACATGTATGGTTTGTTTGTACCAATAATATATGTTTATTGTCACACCCGTCCCCTTAGGTAGAGTAGGGGTGAGACGGAGACTAGAAACTGGCAGAGTTTCCCCTGTAATATGGACTAATCCTCCAAATACAAGGAAAAATCTAAACTGAAAAATAAATTCTCATCATAAAACTAGGATCTCCATGATCCAACTCAACATAATATCCATAAAGGAAATACAATAACCTCAGAATCAATTAAAGGCTCAATGCCTATAATCACATAACAAATTCTTCCAAGAAATACAGTCTAGAAATACAGTCTCAAAACATAACAAGACACTCTACTGTTGGCACAACCTTTTCTCTACTGGCAGGAATGATGACGAAACAGCAGATGAAAAGAACGATCTACTAATCGGTAAAAAACCTCAAATGTTAAGGAATGGGGGGTAAGCTCACGCTTAGTGCAATGGATCACAGCTCATTTGCCGTGGATAATCAAGTAATAGGTGGATCGAACAAGTCTTTCATAATATATATAAATCACATAAGCTGTAAATCAATATCTCAAACATTTACTTGAAATCATAATCTCATTTCTCATAAAACTCAAATC
>SKCR01031685.1:0-18563 GCA_019454045.1 Zanthoxylum bungeanum | reverse complement strand
ACGTCAAACAGATTGCAGGCGTTCGTGCCGCATTTGAGGAGGCGTTCGAACAGTGTCGGTAATTCTGGTTTTGCTGCTAGCCTCACACCCAAGCCCAATTACCCCACCAAAGACCATAAAACACATCCCAATTAATAAAACACATTTAAAACACATGGTGAAAATGAAATCAACACAATCTAAAAATCACATACCAAATTAAAAAAGATGCCATGCCTAATTAAAATCAATCAACCAATTTATTCTCAATCAAATATATTGTTCCTAACTTAAAATATTATATTCCTAAACCAAGCCAATCAAATATTCAACCTTCCTAATCTAAACCAAATCAAATCCCTTTCTTTCCTTGTCCAACACCAAATCAAATCCTCTCTTTAATGGCAAATCCCATTCCTTGTGAGACAAAGTGAAACCCTACCCTTCCCATATATAAACAACACTAAACCATAGCCATTCGGCTCTCTCTCGCTCTCTCTCGCTCAAACAATCAAAAACGTAAACAGATCAGCCCCTCACACTCACAAACTCACGGCACCATCAACAGCCCCTTTAGGCCACCTCACGCTTCAGCCAAGACCCCACGCCCTTCAGCCCTTCGCCACTTCAACCTAGCTCACATTCATGCATTAATTAACAACCGCTCAGACCACTCACATAAGCGCCCACTGCCATAAGCCATAAACTACCCAAACAGTCACTAAAAACCTTAAAAACTAAAAGCAGTAGTAACAGTAAATAAAAAACAGCAACCTAAACCCCCCTAAAAATGCAAAAACAGTCCACTAATAGACCTGAAACGGAGACCAAACAGCAGGAAAACAGGAGCAAATCGGAGTCAAAAGCAGCAGCAAAAGACGGAGAACGACGACTCCAAACAGTGAGACAACGAACGAGAGCAGTGAACCAGTAAACCAGAAGAGTTACGGAGCATCCACCCTTCCGACGATCGTGTGCCGCACATTCGAGAGGTGATTTAAAAGGTTAGACCTGAGGGTACTTTTCACACTCATCTTTATTAGATTTTTGTTATTTATCTTGATTGTATTTTAATTATTTGTTGAATCTTGTTTGCGTATGATGTGTGTTGTGGGTATTGGATGAATGGAAAAGTGTCGTCTCTTGTGGTATATAGGATGGAAACCCAGACATAAGTTCATAGCCGATTCCGAATGGACGGTAGTATGATCTGTACTCGGGATACAACTCCACGTACCACTTGAGTAAACGGCACATTCTTTTGTTTTATGTTGCTTCGATTTATTTATTTTTTCGTTATTTGAATTCTGCATGTTGCTTATTTATGCATGATTCAATAGAGCGCATGGGCTTAGTAAGTGCAATGAAAGATCCCTTATTGGGAGGGGTTAAAGCCCTTTACCACGATGCTTTGCCGCGCCGGTTGATGTGTGTTCGGTTGAATGCAAGATACGTTCAATCGAGCATATTAAGTTTGATATTATTGTTTTTAGTTCTTTGTATGCATGATTCAATCGAGCGCATGGGCTTAGTAAGTGCAATGAAAGATCCCTTATTGGGAGGAGTTAAAGCCCTTTACCACGATGCTTTGCCGAGCCGGTTGATGTGTGTTCGGTTGAATGCAAGATACGTTCAATCGAGCATACTATGCTTGACGTTATTGTCTTTATTCTTTGTGTTGCATGCATCAGGTCTGTTTCCGTTCGAACGCGTTCTCGAACGCTATACGAACGCGAAACTTCTGTTTCCCGTTCGAACACGTTTTACAAACGCTACGCGAACACGCACACGCACTTTCTTGGTCTTATCATGCATCAGGTCTGGTTCCGTTCGAACGCGTTCTCGAACGCTATACGAACGCGAACCTTCTGTTTACCGTTCGAACGCGTTATCAAACGCTACTCGAACGCGCATGTATTTTGTATCATCAGGTCTGGTCCCGTTCGAATGCGTTATCAAATACTACATGAACGCGAACCTTCTGTTTACCCTTTCGAACACGTTTACGAACGCTACATGAACGCGCACACACTGAACTGAGTCTGTCTCATCATATTTCATGCACAATTGCCTCTTGGGTGATCTCCCTTGCATTATGTAGCCAATCATATTATTTGTATTCCTGTATTTATCCATTCGATGTATTCATGAGATAGTACGCAAGCATGATTAGGTTGTTCTTAGTTTTCCATATCATATGATTGAAATATGTTCATGAGATTGCCATGTGATGTTGCATGTTGTGATGAACTTGTTGATGTGTGCATGAGAATTTAGAAGCATGATACTCTTGGAAATAAATTTTACTTAGACTTGATTAAATTATTACATAAATCCTTTCATTACAAGTGACATAAGTAAGGGACCATTCCAACCCAACGGTTTGAGGTCTTCCCTTTCGAGGGGTGAGTGCGGCCTTAAATCTCATTTTCCCGGTTCACACCGGGTGGCGACTCCATTATTCTCCGGTTTGGTCCCTTGTGGCTACTCCGTACTCCAACCGAGCCGCGAGCCCGGGACAGCATGCGTCGTCCAGATCCTGTGTCCCCACATTCTGGCGACTCCACTGGGGATAGAGAATCGGCCCTGAATATTGTCTTGTAATGATTGGATTTATGTTTTAATTGACCGTGTATATAGTGGATAAAATGGGGGTTTAATCAAAGGCATTTTAAGGCTAGGTAATGGTTTGGTGTCTTCCTTCATTCACTACCTTTCTAGAAGGAAAAGCTGTGAAGGCACCTATATAGCCATCTACTCGTAGCCTATTGTGATGGACTAATTTGGAGGACTCGTTGTTTATATCCTGACACCAAGCGATAAGAGCCTAAGAGGCTTGGGTATTTAAGTGAGCCTCGCTCCACCTTCCCTCTGGGGAATCTACAACGGGAAATCCATTTGACAGTCTGTCACACACCATAGCTCATTGGCACGTACCTTAGTGTATAAAAAAGGTGCGCTCACTTGGTCGCTCGAACCCTTGAGTGGGGAGACCTAGTTGTGGGCCATCCTTCGCCGTGAGAGCCTTGTCTATACTCCTACGAACCCACCCATAGACCGGGTTTGCATGGTTAAAATAACAATTATTTCCTTGAGTAATGCTAGTGGACCATCCTCATTTGGATGCAGTTGGACCATTGTCAGAAATGCGGACTTGCTGGGCCATTTAAACTGGGGCGAGTTCGTACCTTATGACCATTGGGCCAAAGCTTCTGAAATGTTGATGGGCCATTCTGTAGAAATCATTACTCTATGTTTGCATTATCTTTCTTTTATGCTTGTGCTTCGGAACATCATCGTTGGATCCATTTGGACCATTTTTCATGAGATGTGGGCTTGTTGGGCCATTTAAACTGGGACAAGAACGTATTTTATGACGATTGGGCCAAGGCTTCTAAGTGATTGATGGGCCACTTTGTGCTTGTGTTCGGAACATTACCATTTGGATAGTTGGGCTCCTTGCCATGAGATGTGAACTCGTTGGGCCATTTAAACTGGGACGAGTTTTCCTCCTACAGTTAGCCCAAAAGCTTCTAAAATGATAATAGGTCGACTTGTTTGAAAATTTTAGTTGATTTAGTATGTTATATATGTTACATGCATCTTATGCACCCCATGCATTCATACATCATGTTAACCCTTGTGTTCTGAAAGCCATCATAGATTCCCATTGGGTTAGGGAAAAGGGAAGACTCACCAAAATACTGAGAATAGACATGAGTGAATCAGATATTGAGGTATCCCGGATAGATCAGTTGGAGAATGGTTTCGCCAAGATTACTGAACAGTTGCAAGCCTTGACTACTGCCATGACAAATATGGCTGTACCCCGTGCTGGGGGAAATTCTGAGAATGTGAGGCGTGATGAGCCTTTGAATGGGTTGGGGGATGATGTCCCCACTTTTGATGATGACATGGCAGAATATGCAACAGGCAAAGTGATTGGGTCTCAGGCAGAATTTCAGAAGCTTCGGGATCAAGTTGAAACGGTTACCCGCAAAATGAGGGATAAATAATGAAGATTTGTTAGATTATGAGGCAATGACGTTCGGAGAACAGCTGCCAGCTCAGTTTAAATTTAAATGCCCGACATGGCCAAGTTTAATGGGAATGGAGACCCGAGAGTCCATCTGCAGCAATATGTCTCAGTCATGAGTTCAGTGGGCCTATCACAGCGCCAAGTCCAAAAGATGTTTGGGATGTCACTCGAGGGGGCACCTGTGGTTTGGTATCATAGCCTTGAGAAGAAGGTTAAGGAAGATTGGAGGGAACTAGCTGATGCTTTTCTGAAGCAGTATGTTACAGACTTAGAGATTGACTTGTCACTCCGAGATTTGGAGAACACTAAACAGAAGCCAGAGAAAGTTTCAAAGAGTATGTGGATCGCTGGAGAAGTCAGCTTTTGAAAATGCAGACTCGGCCCTCAGAGAATGACCAAATCAAAATGATCATCAAGGGCACCAAGCCCTCTATTTATAGTAAGCTGAGGAGGATGACTTCGATGATTTCTGATTTTCGACAGTTGAGGGAAACTGTCATGGATATTGAGGAAGAGGAGGCTGAAAACAGAAGTTCTATGGCCAGAATAGGCGGACTTTTGGGGGGCATTCTGAGACTAAGCCCGCTACTGTCGAGGTTGCTGCCATCAGGAACCGGCAATTCTCCAACCTTGGTAGACCTTTGTCGAAGGTATTTGAAAAGTTACAGGGACAAGGAATCTTGAAACCCTTAGAAGGCAATCCACTTCCGCACCCCCCACCACCACACATAAATGTGAACCTTTATTGTCACTTCCACCAGCTACATGGCCATGACACCGACAACTGCACCCGCCTCAGGCATGAAATTCAAGATCTCATAGATTCCCATAAAATACCCAACCCATGAAAAGAAACCCTCAACCACCAAGCTTCTTACATGGATGACAGTGAAGAACCATAGGCCGAGGAAGAAGGCAGTGCTGCGGATGATGGAGATGTTCCTCCTAGTCTATTTGATCCAGTTTTTTTTAAAAGACATTGATTTTGTTACTTGTTCGAACTCTTTTCCTCACGATAATAAAGACGTTCATTTCGCTGAAACTCTTCTGCAATATGAGTATATTTGAGAAAAGTATTCAACCTTGGTACTATGGAATCCAGTGATGAACACGGGGAACCTTCGAAATAAGCAAACAGAAAAGATAAGATAGACATTCAGAAATTGGGAAATAGAGGCAGTGAAAATATCAGACTTGGAAGGGAATTAGTGCACCAAGCCGATCAACGTAGACAGATTGAAGAAGTAGCTTGTCTGAGGAAAATAAGGCTAAGCAGTCACCAAGAGAATTGACGGAAGACCTAACCCAACGGGATAGGAACATTCATGCATGCATACACGTAACGCATTTTGCATACTTTCGTGTTTGTTCTGTTTTGTAATAACAGGTTTCAAAGGAGAAAAAAGAAAGCGCCGAATGCAAGCCAACCAGAAGCAGTAACAGTATAATGTCAGCAGTCTTCAGGAATGAATCACATGGGCGAGGCCCATATCAGCAGTATCAGTCTGGGGGGGCGAGGCCCATATCAGTATCAGTCTGAGGGCGAGGCCCATATCAATAGTAGTTAGGGCCGACGCCCACATCAACATCAGTATCAGTTTGGGGATGAATCCCGAGGGTCGAGGACCACATCAGTATCAGTTTGGGATGAATCCCGAGGTTCGAGGCCCACATCAGTATCAGTCTGGGGGCGAGGCCCATATCAGTAGCAGTTAGGGCCGAGGCCCACTTCAGCATCAGTTTTGGGGATGAGTCCCAGGGTCGAGGCCCACATCACTATCAGTTTTGGGGATGAGTCCTAGGGTTGAGACCCATTGCATCACAAGCCGAGAATGGCACTCCAAGAATGGAAACACAGTTCGGGAATGAACAAGCCGAGAATGGCAATCCAAGAATGGAGCAAGTTCAAGATGAATAACAAGCCGGGAATGGCATCCAAGAATGGAACAAAGTTCAAGAATGAACAAGCCGAGAATGGCAATCCCAGAATGAAGCAGAGTTCAAGAATGAACAAGCCAAGAATGGCAATCCAAGAATGGAGCAGAGTTCAGGAATGAACAAGCCAGGAATGGTACTCCAAGAATGGAAGCACGGTTCAGGAATGGACCACTTTACAAATACAGTTCAAGAATGAACAAGCTGGGAATGGCACTCCGAGAACACAGCACGGTTCGGGAATGAACCACCTCACAGTAACGGTTCGGGAATGGACCACCTCACGGTAACAGTTCGGGAATGAACACCTCACAGTAACGGTTCGGGAATGGACCAACTCACAGTAACGGTTCGGGAATGGACCACCTTACGGTAACGGTTTGGGAATGGACCACATCACAGCACGGTTCGGGAATGAACCAGGGGTCGCAGCACCTTACCACCCAAATCAACTCAACACGTGGAAAGTCAAGTGGCAGTTGGCGAGCCAGGTAAGTGAAAATGCATTGCATAACTTGATAGGATTGTCACTGTTGCACATTACACAAGTCCATCAAAGTGGGGGCAACTGTAGGCACTGCATTTTTGCATATAAGTCCATATGATGAGTCTCATTTGGAGGCACTACCTTTTAAGTCAAGGAAGTCACGAGAAACGGACGTCGGAATGGGAAATTCAGAATAAACAAGGTTCACTGTTTTCGTTCGTGTTGCGTTCGTTAATTCGTTCGAACGTCAAACAGATTGCGGGCGTTCGTGCCGCGTTTGAGGAGGCGTTCGAACGGTGTCGGTAATTCTGGTTTTGCTGCTAGCCTCACACCCAAGCCCAATTAACCCACCAAAGCCCATAAAACACATCCCAATTAATAAAACACATTTAAAACACATGGTGAAATAAAAACAAATCTAAAAAAAAAATCACATACCAAATTAAAAAAGATGCCATGCCTAATTAAAATCAATCAACCAATTATATTCTCAATCAAATATATATTGTTCCTAACTTAAAATATTGTATTCCTAAACCAAGCCAATCAAATATTCAACCTTCCTAATCTAAACCAAATCAAATCCCTTGCTTTCCTTGTCCAACACCAAATCAAATCCTCTCTTTAATGCCAAATCCCATTCCTTGTGAGACAAGGTGAAACCCTAACCCTTCCCTATATAAACAACACTAAACCATAGCCATTCGGTTCTCTCTCGCTCTCTCTCGCTCTCTCTCTCTCTCTCTGACGGCCACACACACAGCAAAGACCAAAAAAATAAACCCTAACCTTCATAAGCACTCAACACATCCCACCTTCACCACACAACCCCGTGAACCTTCGCCTATCACCTTCGAACATCACTCAAACAATCAAAAACGTAAACAGATCAGCCCCTCACACTCACAAACTCACGGCACCATCAACAGCCCCTTTAGGCCACCTCACGCTTCAGCCAAGACCCCACGCCCTTCAGCCTTCGCCACTTCAACCTAGCTCACATTCATGCATTAATTAACAACTGCTCAGACCACTCACATAAGCGCCCACTGCCATAAGCCACAAACTACCCAAAACAGTCACAAAAAACCTTAAAAGCAGTAGTAAACCATAAAAACACAGCAACCTAAACCCCTCTAAAAATGCAAAAACAGTCCACTAATAGACCTGAAACGGAGACCAAACAGCAGGAAAACAGGAGCAAATCGGAGTCAAAAGCAGCAGCAAAAGACGGAGAACGACGACTCCAAACAGTGAGACAACGAACGAGAGCAGTGAACCAGTAAATCGGAAGAGTTACGGAGCATCCACCCTTCCGACGATCGTGTGCCGTACATCCGAGAGGTGATTTAAAAGGTTAGACCTGAGGGTACTTTTCACACTCATCTTTATTAGATTTTTGTTATTTATCTTGATTGTATTTTAATTATTTGTTGAATCTTGTTTGCGTATGATGTGTGTTGTGGGTATTGGATGAATGGAAAAGTGTCGTCTCTTGTGGTATATAGGATGGAAACCCAGACATAAATTTCATAGCCGATTCCGAATGGACGGTAGTATGATCTGTACTCGGGATACAACTCCACGTACCACTTGAGTAAACGGCACATTCTTTTGTTTTATGTTGCTTTGATTTATTTACTTTTTCGTTATTTGAATTCTGCATGTTGTTTATTTATGCATGATTCAATCGAGCGCATGGGCTTAGTAAGTGCAATGAAATATCCCTTATTGGGAGGGTTAAAGCCCATTACCACGATGTTTTACAGCGCCGGTTGATGTGTGTTCGGTTGAATGCAAGATACGTTCAATCGAGCATATTAAGTTTGATATTATTGTTTTTAGTTCTTTCTATGCATGATTCAATCGAGCGCATGGGCTTAGTAAGTGCAATGAAAGATCCCTTATTGGGAGGGTTTTAAGCCATTTACCACGATGTTTTGCCGCGCCGGTTGATGTGTGTTCGGTTGAATGCAAGATACGTTCAATCGAGCATACTAAGCTTGACGTTATTGCTTTATTCTTTGTGTTGCATGCATCAGGTCTGTTTCCGTTCGAACGCGTTCTCGAACGCTATACGAACGCGAACCTTCTGTTTCCCGTTCGAACGCGTTTTACAAAAGCTACGCGAACGCACACGCACTTTCTTGGTCTTATCATGCATCAGGTCTGGTTCCGTTCGAACGCGTTCTCGAATGCTATACGAACGCGAACCTTCTGTTTACCGTTCGAACGCGTTATCAAACGCTACTCGAACGCGCATGCATTTTGTATCATCAGGTCTGGTCCCGTTCGAATGCGTTATCAAACGCTACACGAACGCGAACCTTCTGTTTACCATTCGAACGCGTTTACGAATGCTACACGAACGCGCACACACTTAACTGAGTCTGTCTCATCATATTCATGCACAATTGCCTCTTGGGTGATCTCCCTTGTATTATGTAGCCAATCATATTATTTGTATTTCTGCATTTATCCATTCGATGTATTCATGAGATAGTACGCAAGCAGGATTAGGTTGTTCTTAGTTTTCCATATCATATGATTGAAATATGTTCATGAGATTGCCATGCATGATGTTGCATTGTTGTGAGACTTGTTGATGTGCATAAGAAATTAGAAGCATGATACTTGGAAATAAATGTTACTTAGGACTTGATTAAATTATTACATAAATCCTTTCATTACAGACATGACACAAGGGAACATTCCGAACCCAACGGTTTGAGGTCTTCCCTTGCGAGGGGTGAGTGCAGCCTTAAATCTCATTTTCCCGATTCACACTGGGTGGCGACTCCATTAACTCTCTCTGTGGTCCCACGTGGCTACTCCGTACTCCCAAACGGGCCGCGAGCCCGGGACAGCATGCGTCGTCCCAGATCATGTGTCCCCACAACGTGCTACGGAAAGTCTGGTGTGACTCCGGCGCGTTCACATGATCTGAGTGCTGATTGAACAGAATAACAAAGAGTCATTAGTTTCTATAGAGAAAAAGAAAGTAAAGGAAGATTGCAATTTAATGTTGTATTACATGTGACGTATGTTGATACGTGGTATTATACTAATCTAATACGAGAACTTTATGTGCCCTCAAAACTTAGAGTAAGGTTGAAATAGATAAAATTATCCCAGGAACAAACAAGGTGAACACGCATCGCGACACTGACCTAGGGGTGTCGCGACATCACACAAGTTGCTGAGGTAGGGAACACCTGATAGTTCCGCTTCGCAAAGCTAGTTGACGTGCGTCGTGACGCCTACACGCATCACGACGCTTAGAATTAGGCGTCGTGGCCCTCACAAAATAGAACCGAGTAGTGAGTATCCTCTATTTCCTCATCGCGACATTGGCTCTAAGAATTAGGCGTCACGATGCTCTCATGACAGACTGAAAGAAAAAACAACTTCTCTTTACGCATCGTGACTCCGACCCATGAGCATCGCGACACTTACACGAGCAGAATTGGGCAAGAGGTCATCCTTTGTTTCGCGTCGTGACTCCAAGGACTTGGCGTTGCGACGCTAGCTCATTTTTCAGGGCCAAGACTAATTCTCCATCTTCACCTTCAATCTTTCACAACACAATCAAGCCATTTTAACTACGAGTATACAATTCATCATCAATATACCCTCTATCATCATCCCAACAACCACTACATAGACTCTCACTTAACTCAATGCTTATGGATTCCCTACATTGGGGGATTTCTCAAAAACACTATCTTCTTAACTCTATAATCATCTAACCATCATCAATCACAAGTCATTAACATATATCTATCATCAAATCAGCAACACATCAACAATTGAAATTTGGGTTAATCTTTCTCACCTTGAATCAAGTTGTTTCTTCACTAATAGAGTCTCCCAAGCTTCCTTCTTTCTTTCCTAGGCTTGAATGGTGGTGGATTACTCTAGTTTATCTTACAATTTTTGCAAGTAAATGCAAATCTTCTTCTTCTTTCCTCTCTACACTGTTCAGCCAAAAAGGGGGGAAAAGATAGTTATTTTTTATTCTCCAATTCTTCCTCAACTTGTTCATGAAACAAGTAGGTCTTTCTAGAAATGTTGAAATTAGGATTTTGGGCTCATATCAACTTGTTCATGAAACAAGTAGGTGTTTCTAGAAATTTTGAAATTAGGATTTTGGGCTCACAATTTGGGCCAATTTATTTAATTTGATTATCAAGGCTCATATGTCATATAACACTAATTAGGCTTTAAGTTTAGGATTAAGCCCACTAAACCGCCTCTAATATCTTCCGCTAATGCTCGAGGGGAAAAGTTTTATCTAAGTCGCCAAGTTACTACTCTAGTTAAGTTATATAATTTCGAGTCGTTACACGATTCCTGGAAAGTCCTTTACTCATGCAGGTAATCCCTACATTTTTCCAAGGTCGTTCTTTCAGATTTTTAGCCTAGCAGGCTGCTCTAACTTTTTCCAAGGTCATATTTTCAGGTTTTCAACCCTGCGAGCTAGCGAAATTTTTTTAGGTCGGCTACAAGAAAAGCTCAAGCTTATTGCCTCTCCCCCCAGGCTGGCTTCTATTCTTACTTCTTACTGTCCTCAATATCACTTAGCATGTGCCATTATTAAGAAGTGCCTTTCTTATGATGTGTAGAAGGAATGGTTGGAGCAAGTATCTGAAACAAAGATTTCATGGATGTGTCCTTGGTGGCATCTTATCCATGTCACTGTAGACTTCTTTGGTCACTATGTACCCCTCTCGAGCCCTCACATCAGTTCATTCTACCTTCCAGCGAGAATTTCTCGGTAGTATGGGCACTCCCCACCCCTTGCTCCCTAGAGGTGCTCTTTGCAAGGTATTCCTGTGTCTCGTCACTTCTTGGACTGTTTTCGTGATAAGTGGGCTTAGAGTCACATCCAGATTGTCACTACCCCTGAGTCTTCTAGCATTCACGACCCTCCTACCGGCCGATCCTACTCAAGCCCTGAATCATGAGGCAAAGGAGATGATTTATGCATACTTATTCTGAATTTTTTTTTTCTTTCAGCACTTTACATTTCATGACCATTTTCGGCTTTTATTTCATGAAACATTAGTAATTTCTATTAGTACATGCATGGATACATTAATTATTTTATTACAAGGGTACCACTGTCGCTAATTGGCCCATTCGGGTTTTCTAATTAACTATTTTTCTCGCTCACTTAACCCTAACTTTTACCTAAATCGTGTTTCAGTTTATGGGGATGTGCTCTAACCTTTGGTTAGGTCGTCCTTTGTGAACTTTCAGCCTAATGAGATTTTCTTTTTCTTTTTTTCTCCCTTCTCATGCAAAATAATTCTTTGGCCTATCTAAATTAATAGGCTCTGTGAACTCCTTTCCTTCGAAGTTGGACAACCGAACTGCTCCATTCTTCAAGATCTTATATATCAAATATGCCCTTCCCAATTGGGTCTAAACTTGCCCCTTGTGTCTATTTCTAGTGGCCTCAACTACTTTAATATCAGGTCACCTTCTTTAATCTTACTGGGTCAGACCTTTTTATTGAAAACCCTAGCTATCCTTTTCTGGTATAGCTGAGTTCAATAAAGTGCATTCACTCTCTTCTCACCTAATAGAGCCAATTATTCAAATCTTCTTGCATCTCATTCTTGCTTGGGTAAGTCTTCCTCCATCAACACTCGCATTGATTATACCTCGATTTCTACCATCAAATTTTATTCATTCATCCACAATTGTTCGCAAACATCACTGTGACACAAAAATAATCAACAATAACAAGGTATACAAATAGCAAATCATTCACGCAATCTCGTAGACATTATAATGTGACTACTTATATAATAAATACATATCAAAATCATTCTTAAATTTCAACTCTTAACTAAATGGAGAATACTACAAATCAAACTCTAATCATCAAATTGTATCAACTAAATGCAAATAAAAAATAAAAAATAAATCCCATAAAAAATCATAAATCTTGAGATTGTGCGAAGCTAAAAGAGTGAGACGCTAGACGAGTTGAGAGAGGGCTGAGAGTGAGAGACGGCTTCGGCTAAAATGAATTTTAGGTTAAGTTGAGAGAGAGGAGGTGAGACAATTTCAGAGAACAGGGCTGAGAGTGAGAGGCGGCTACAAAGTTTTAGTTGCTTTACATAGTTACTTTTTAGATTATAAGTAGTAAATTACTTAACTAACCTTTTTGTTAAATACTTTTGATAAAAAAATTTAAAGGTAAATTTGTAGTATAATTAAACGGATAATAATTGAATTCGATTCGGATTCGATTTGTTTATGATTTGTTTAATAAACGAATTCTAAACGAATTGATAAGCTCAAATTCGGTTTCGATTCGTTTATTAAACGAATCAAATCGAACGAATAAACGAATTCTGACCCAAATTGCCGCATCTACTCCTCAACCTCCTCTGTAACATCAAGCACCTCCTCTACTTCTATTTCTTTGGCCTCGTACTCTTCTTTTTCATCACTAGCTTCTCCGTCCCGCAACATCTGCCTCTCCATTTTTTCCTCCTCATGCAATCGCTTCCACTCACTGATCTTCTTCTCCCATTCATTCTTCAATGACCTCCGCTTCTCCCGCTCTTGTTCACTCAATTGCATTGACAAATCCTGGTCTTCTGCCTCGTACTTGTTGCTATATTTCTTCAGGTTTTTCACAATTTCTTCCTCTTTCTCAGAAGTCAAGAAAGATGGTGGCCTTGGGCGCCATAAAAACTGTTAAAAAGGTCAAAAATGTTTAGATCATACAAAGATCGACATCTTAAATTTGCCTAACAGACACCCTGTTCACAGAAACAATAATAATAATTATTATTCAAACTAAGGATTCATCAAGGAAAAACATTACTTGAGATCTATGTCACCATCACGATTTTACAATCTTCAAAGGAAGAACACATGCAACGAAATTCAATCAAATGAATTTTGATAGAAATCATTACTATCCCGCACTGTAAATTTTAATTCAGTACCTGGAAAAAGTGATCCTTCAAAGTCCGGTAAAGCAGCTTGCCATTGAAGGACCATATTTTGAAACCATTTTCCATCTCATGAACTCACAGCTGTTGCAACATACCTATAATGCAAACAGCCATAACCTGATTTTAAGTAACTAGTAAAAACAATGAGGTAAAAGCCTCAAAAAGTGCAATAATAGAATCCGTTGGTGACCAACTGAAGTCCATAACATTCTCAACCTTCAAGGATTTCTTGTCAATAAGGGTAAAGGTATCAGTTTCATAGACAGAGATCACATTCTTCCCAAGCTTGGCAAAGTACTTATCTTTTCCGCCTCCCCATCTACAAAACATACCAATCAGTGCAGGAAAAAGATTACATTCAGGAGACCCAAGGAAGAAAAAGGGGAAGGGAGAGTAATAAGTTCCTGAGAACTCCATGTAAATTGATCGGAAAGAACAATCACCTGAAAACGGGCCAAGACACTCCTGCAATACCCCCAGTCCCTCCAACTGCAAACCTCTCATCACTTTCCCCGTTCTCACATCAAAAATATTTATCACGACTCTCTACTAAATTAAATCTACATCAGCAATGGCTCAAAGGCAACAGTAAACTATACAAATAATCAAATATAGAGCAAAGTAGAAACATCTCACATGAGCATCACGTGGATTGCATGGTTCATGGCTGCTGTAGGTCATCAAATATTTCTCACTAGGGGAAAAATCAATGAGTTTAACCTGCAATTGCACCAGTAAGACTCAAAAGATAAAGAAACAGAGGTAAAGGCTATAAAACCTGAGGATGAGCATAACGCATTAGGGGATTAAAAGTACTAGCACCACCCCAGGCAGCAGCACCTTAATTGCCTGTGGACAGTTGCCAGGTAAGTGCCCAATGGGGACCACTGCACAAAGCTTTCAGTCCAGTACTGCAAAGGAAATTATAAAAAAATCATTCATCATTGTAATACTAACCACAAAATGACAGCTATTCCAGTATAAAAAGAATAATTATAAGAAATCAGATGCAATTGGCCATGCACATAGATGTTCAGATACCCTTAATATAGACAAATAAATGAAGTCTAAAGTGATAAGGCTAGTAAATTAAGATTTACTGTCTACTGACACTGCACTTGTAAACGGGCTCGGGCTTCATATGTCTTGCATCATTCCACAAAACCTCAGTATCTGTGCCAGCACGAATCACAAACTGATCTCGGGCTTTTTCATCAGTAAGCCACTTTTGGAGATTTTCCTGAAATCGTATACAAGTATAAAATATCAACTCACAAGGAGAGAAGCAGGAAAGGCTTTCGTTTAGTATGTAAAAAATGGGTAGAATTCAAGTAAAAATAATTGCGTCGACTAAGTCCACCATCAATAAATGAAAATACATGATACGAATATGATATGAAAAGAACATGTTCAAATAGTTACCCCTGGAGTATATGGCTTAAATTCCGGAGGGGCCCATTCATTTGGAACTTTCATAAATCTATCAAAGTCATCAAACATGTTCACAGCAAATATATGTGCTTTGTCTAACTTGTAAGTAGCCATTTGTTTTCTCCTTAGCAAGCTCAGCTTCCTACAGCAGAAACCAATGATTAGGTTTTCATGCGCATTGCACAAGAAGATCCACTACTTACGTGTTAACTTCTGATATAAAAGACTAAAATAGAAACTGGCATACAGACCATTCCAAGTTACAATTCAAATTCCAGAAAAACAGCATCAATTCAATAATAGCAACATCTGCTATATATATAGCCTATTCTATTCATCCATTTGAAAAGCAGACATGCAAAGATTAGAAGTACGAATGACCCAAATGGAGTTTGAAGCCCTAATAATTATTTTTTCCTTCTTTCTAAACAAGGAATGAGACATAGCCGCATAAGACCAAAATAATCTTTCAAACACCAGAATACAAATTAAAAAAAAAATAATTCCCACTTTCATGCACATCACATCTGGTACATGCAATAAAGTTTGAACCCTGTTAGAATGACACAGCATACTCCGAAAGATTGGCTTACTGAATGATGCTAAACAATACTCCAATCTCCAAGTGTTATAATGTAAAAAGAATAAGGCATCTAAAATACTCTTCCAGATGCAATCCAAAATGATGAAGCTCAAGTCCACATGTCTAAAGATCCATTGTAAGTTCCTGATGGGCCTATTACAAGATCTAGAGTCAAGAAGCTCAAAGAAGCAATGCGAGGATATATTCAACAAGCTTTGGCCGAACCTTCATCAACTTGTGCAAACAATAAATCAGCATTCAAGACATACACAAATCAAGAGGAAGCAACCGTCATTAACATCATTCAAGTTACACAAGTTGAAGATTGATCTATTTAAAGACCACGTCCTACAAGTGTTATGCGCATGTAATGGGCTAGGGTTATTTTATCCATTTACATTTATTTATAACATGGGCTGATTTTAATAACAGCCCATGTACATATGCCTTTGTTTAATGGGTTATTAGGAGAGTTAAAGTGTGCAGTATCTTACTTGAGCTTTAAGTTTGGTTTGTAACAAACAAAACTTGGGCCGTAAGTAAGCTTGGATGACCCTAGGGGCGTGTGCATAAGCTTGAGCAAGTAGGTAGTCTTTTGTTTCCTTAATATTTTGGGTTTTAGTTTAGGTCACCTTATTTGGGTAGGATTACGATTTGCTTTCTGTTTATAAAAACTTTCATTGTGTAATCTATACAGAATTTTTGATGATTTGAATAATAAAAAATCGGGAGCTATTCCTCAACTTGTTCTTGAAAGAACTGCAGACTTATCAAAGACGTTACTGAACTTTGTGGCATTTCAAGCAATCGGGGTTCTTGAGACTTTGTTTCTCAAGGGTTTCGATCTTTACAACCTTTCTTGACTATCCTTAACAACATTTTCAATCATTGTGGGTTCTATATGCTTTATTCTCGTAGGGTTTGCATCGGTTGGTATTCATAGCTAGTTTCAATTCAGGTAGTTTCTATCTTTTTCTTGTTTTCTTTGATTCTTGCATGTGTTATATCAAAAAATCAAAAAATTATATATATATTTTCTGGTCAATTGCGATTCGGTCTTGTTTTTTGTTGTTGCATTTTGCGTGTTTCTCGGTGTCTTAACATATCAAAAAAATCAAAAACAAATCATATTTGTGTGTGATCCGAATCAGGGTAGGTGTATTTGGTCTTAATCTGGGACTTGCATCGCTAATACTTGCGACAATCAGTATATTTTGGTTTTGATCGTCCGGGGCTTTAACAGGTTCTGTGTACGCCTCTTCTGGGTTTATTGAGAATCATAATGTATTGGGTGTGATGTCAAGATGGAAGTATCACTTCAGTCATATGGAGATGATGATCACGTAGGATACAGAACTAGTACTCTTAAGTACTGCAGTCATCAGGATAACATGACTAGGTCATGATTATCCGATTATAGAGATTAGTTCTCTGTGATCCGATATATGTTTCGTACGGGGCAGACACAATTCCAGCCTCAGGCCTAGCATGTGACATCTGATACTGGATCGTAATACACAATACATAGTATATCCGATACTAGATCGTAATACGCAATACATAGTATACTATGCCTGATAAAGATTATATATTCCATGTTGAATATATTTCTGAAGAATTGGGTAGGCACGGTGCTTTGCTAGAAGCCAATCATGTCTTGTAAATCGGTAAGAACGTGGTACCAGGTACGCACGTGTTCGGATAGTCCGATAACTGCATTTACTGTCAACATATCCAGGGATCTCTTGGGTCGCTTCCCAAAGATTCACCAATGACATTTGACTCGAACAGAATTAATCTGGGATTAATTATGAGAGAGAAAATTAATCTGGAATTAATTACGGCAAGAATTAATCTGTGATTAATTTTCAGAGAAATAATTTATCTGGGATTAAATTCGTCAAGAAGAGAGAACGCGATTAATTTGGAATTAATCGGCAAAGTAAATTTAATAGTTAAATTAGATTTTACTATTTAATTTATTTAATTGGGCTAAAATAATATATTAGATATATTAATTGAAATTGGATTTCAATGCAGAATTAAATTGGACTTTAATTCAAGTGAACAAATTAATTTGGAATTAATTCGTAAGCGACTTCCGTAATAATTTTGCGAGGCATTATTATTTAATTAAATTGGATTTAATTAAGTCGCGACAGAAAATTCGTTTATTCGGAATTAAACGAACCCGGGCCCGAGCGAAGTTGTGTGTTGGATTAGCCGACTTAAATTTGGAATTTAAAAGTGGTGGGACCCACTTGACTTACATCAAAATGTTTGACACTTGATGGAAGTTGTTATTGGTTGAGTAAAGCTTAGATTGCTGTTAAAACACTCAAACCAATTCAACACACAAACTTAGTATAAACTAACAAGTCAACTTTGGAAGTGGACATGTTACCATTCACAGTAAACTATTCTCTCTTCTTCCTTGCAAATGCCGAGCACTCCTATCTCCTTCCATGGAATTTTGTTGTAAAATTTCTTCATGCTAGCACATCAATGAGTCAACTTAGGTGATAGGGAAACTCACCAAAGTGTTGGAAACACTCAAGAAAACTTGGAGCTTCCATCTTCAAAGAAAAGTTTTGAAATCTCATCCAACCAACGTAAGTTTTTCCGTAACTTTCTTTGGTAATTTTCACACACGAATCACTCTTAGAAATCTTTGGTATGTTCTAGTAACACTAGCACTACAGTAATTCATCTTCTTATCTTTTCATTTTTCTCTATTCATTACATCATCAAACTACTATTGGTTTTATGGAGAAACTTATAATTGTTCATATATTAGAAGGACAAACCGTGTTAATCGTTTGCACCATACATAATGCACTTAGAAAAATCATAAATCAATTTCTCAGCTGCCTTTGCTATCAATTCAGCTTCGTCAGTCGCTGAAGAGCCTCTCATCTCTTCATCATCAATCTCTATAATCGAAAATGGTCAGTGGGTTCTACATTTGCCGCTCGCTCCTAGGACTCATTACACCCTCTAAGCAATTGCTCTTAATGAAATAATTCTCTGTGACCAAATTAATTAATTATTTATTTATTTATTTTATTGCAAAAATTGGGTTCGTTAGTTGATATTTATTTTTATTTTGTTGAGAATTTTGCCTACTAA
>SKCR01031684.1:0-18620 GCA_019454045.1 Zanthoxylum bungeanum | reverse complement strand
TCACGAAGATCGAGTAACACATTTCTCAATTAGAGTACCTTTCCCTCAAGCTCTTAGGCCTACTGTAAGAGCTACAAACCCAAATGGTGAGATTATAGAACATTTAAAGCAGTTAAAAATTAACCTTCATTGTTAAATGTGATAAGTAAGTTCTCACATATGTGAAGGTTTTGAAGGGTCTATTAACCATAAAGAGAAATCATCATGTGAAAAAGACTGCATTCTTGACAGAGCAGAAAAGTGCAGTAATTGAGCAGATGACTCTACCAAAATATAAAGATCCAGGCTGTCCTACTATTACTTGCCTCATTGGCACATCTGAGTTCAGTTAAGCTTTATTAGATTTAGGTGCTAGTGTTAATCTCATGCCATACTCTATCTTTAAACAGCTAGGGCCTGGAGAGATCAAATCTACATCTGTGGTTTTACAGTTAGCTGATCGCTCTACCAGAACACTGCGAGGAGCAGTTGAGGATGATTTATTACAAATTGTTAAATTCTACTACGCTGTTGATTTTCTAATTTTAGATACACAATCTGTGGTTAACACTAAGTCAAAAATTCCACTTATTTCAGGTAGACCTTTTCTTGATACAACTAGTGTTCTTATTAATTGCAAGAACAGTCTCATGAAGATATCATTTTGGAACATGACAATGGAAGTAAATATTTTTCATGTTGAGAAACAACCATGAGATGATGATAAGTGTCATTATACATACTTGATAGACACAGTCTTACCGGAAACAGCCTTTGCATAAGTTGAATCTAACTCTCCTGAACTGTAACTGATCCAAAAAAAGCATAAAAAGAGGAAAATAAGGGTTAGTTCTCACTTGAAGATGATCCCTGGGAAATTAACGTGGAGGTTGAGCCAAATTTTACCATATATGTAGCTAAAAATTTCAACAATCTCCAGACATTGGGGGATCCCAGGATAAACTACAATAGCCAGACAAAAATTCATTTTTAGGTCTTAATCACCATTGTCAAATGAAGAAGAAATAACATGGGACTATTTGGTCCGCTTCATGGAAGCCACCATGACAATTTCAGTGTTTGCATCTGGCTGACGGCGTTAAACTTAGCGCTAGCGGGGAGGTAACCCTTGCATCTGCTTTTATTTTATTTATTTTATTTATTTGATTTTCATTTATAATTTATAATTTATAATTTTCTTTGCTTTAGTTTTATTTTATTGTGCGATAATTGTCTATTTATTATTTGCATGAGTATTTACGCAGGTGCTAGCGCAACTTACACAACCCACACATCCAAAGTCTCACCAGCGGGAACCTGATCAACTCCTTGCTTGGTAGTGTTGTTCCTTAATCCTTTTTCTTTATATTTATCTTACATTGCAGACAATGCAAGTTTTAAGTGTGGGGGTGTATGCATGCGGATGAAATTGTTTGTTTGTTTTTAGTCCTTAATAATAAAACATAAGTCCAATGATGATATTATTTGCTTTAGGATGAAATCTTAGAAACGATAAGTTCTTTAATGTAATTTTACCTAATGCATTGAGAAGTTGATCTAGGTTAGACTCGTAAGCACTTAACTATAGATTTTTAGCAGTGAAAGCCTATGTAGTTGGCAATGTAACTAGTTGAAGAAATTGCATATCGATGAATGACCGTTTGCTTAGATGTCTATCCTGATTTACTAGTGTTATGATATATGGTATGGTTAAAAATAAAAAGAGAAAGTCTCGAAAGAAAGAAATTAAACCACCTATAACCGATAAGCATGAAGCTATCCA
This sequence comes from Zanthoxylum bungeanum, assembly GCA_019454045.1. Classification (NCBI taxonomy): domain Eukaryota; kingdom Viridiplantae; phylum Streptophyta; class Magnoliopsida; order Sapindales; family Rutaceae; genus Zanthoxylum; species Zanthoxylum bungeanum. The sequence goes on along the minus strand of SKCR01031684.1, from coordinate 16,858 downwards.
TGGGCGAGTGTTAAGACCACCATGAGGAGAAGTGCTACTTTAAAGGGTAGGTGTGTGTTTAAAAAATAGAAAAAGTTCAAAAAAAAAGAGACAAGAAAAGAACCTTGACAAGAAAAGCTACCCATGGAAGAGTAAGGTTTGAGGTAACCTTAACCTTCATAGACTGCCGTGAGGGAGACAAGCCGATGTTTAGATTGTGGTACACTTTGAGAGATCAAGTAAGAGTGCCCCGACTTGAATGAATCGTGATTCTGTGTTCTACCTCGTTTATATATGGGTCTTGTTAATATATTAAATGCTTAACTTTTCGGTGTTAAAAGACTTATCACGTGGGGGGATAATTAATTAAGGAAATGATGCTTTTCCGTTTGGCTTTTGGAAAGTCAAAAGGTTATCTTGTAGGACTCTCCTAGTATATTGGTGTAGGCACTGCATTTTTGCATGAGCCCAATGATGAGCCTCGTATGGAGGCATTACTTGAAAAGTTATAGAAGTGGAAAAGAATGAATGCCGGAAGGAAAGAAAACCTCCAAAATTAGCACCACATTAGATTCAGACTCACTAACCAGCCTCGAATTCACTTAGTCAGTTTCTATTTCAAACCATAGCCTTTGACACGCCTTTGCACCCTTCAACTTCGGCCCATCCACGGCCCAAAGCCCATGCAATCCATACGCCCAACACCATATGCAATCCATCCACACACCCCAAAACCCTATACAATCAACATGCCCAAATCTCCTCGTAACACCTTCCAATTTAATGAGATTTTGGGATCTCATCCTCACTAAATTTATAAGATTTTTTCCCAAAATAAATTTCCCAAATTTACATGATTTGTTTCCCTATTGGAGATCCATTGGAGACATTATAAAAGGAGCAATAACCCAAACTTGAAGGAGGACTTGGCGACAACCCTAGAGGAAAACAAAAAAAACAACAGGCCAAACAACAAAAAAGAGACAGATACCTAAAAAAGAGAAAAAAAGAAAGTCAACGTACAACAACCTGGACGTGAAGCAGAAAAGAAACCAGAACGTGAAGCAACCTGAAAGTGAAGCAGAAATGTGAATAGACCAGAACGTGAAGCAGAAACTTGAATAGACCAGAACGTGAAGCAACCTGGATGTGAAGCAGAAACATACCAGAATGTGAAGCAAACAGCCCCAAAACAACCAAAAATAGTCCCCAAAAAACAACCAAAAACACCCCAAAACAACCAAAACCAGCAGCCAACCACTGAAAAAATAGCAGCCAGAATCACCAAAAATAGCAGCCATAACCACCGAAAAAACAGCGGCCAAAATCACCAAAAATAGCAGCCAAAACAACCAAAAATCAACATATAAAATCACCAAAAATAGCAACCAGAAAACTACCGAAACATCAACCAAAAAACAACCAAAATAGCAACCAGAAAACAACCAAAATAGCAAATAAAAAATAGTAAAACAACGAGCATAAATAGTGAAACAACAAGTAAACAGTGAACCAAGCTTCGATCATTCCGGCGATGGCTTAATGCACTTCCGAGAAAGCAACTTAAAATGTAAGACTTGAGGGCACCCTAACAACATTTATTTTTATAATTTCGAATGCTGCCTACCTGGCTGGACGTGAAATACGTCCAGCCGGGTATGCGAAGTCCTACATCAAAGATGGCTAAATTTCTGGTCACATTCTTTTCTTTCTTCGACATTTTGTTATTTAATTTTTTTTATCTATTTAGTGTTATCTTTTGTATTTATTTATTCACTTTTATTGTTGTTTTAATTATTTCTCTTTTATCTTGTTATTTATCTTTTTTGTCTATTTATGGTAATTTTATTATTTCACGTCTATTCTTTATGTCTGTTTACATTGCATTGATGGTTATGTATGTTATTATCCCTTGTGGTATATCGGATGGAAACCCAGATGTATATTTTGTAGCCGAATCTGAATGGACGGTAGTGCGGTCTGTACTTGGGATACAACTCCACGTGCCACTCGGGAAATACTCATATATGTGTGATTAACCATTTTTATGGTTGCCATTTATTATTGACGCTTTTCCTACTTTTGATTATTTATTATGATTTTCGTTATCGCCCCTCGTATTTCTTCATTTAATATGCTTTTATTATTTCTTTTATTGTTTATGGGTGTGCAAATTTTTGTTTATTTGAATTACCTTGCATTAACTGAATAAGACTTGGCTATACCATTGTTTGAACCAGTCCATTATACTGGCATAAGTAAGGGACCATTCCGAACCCAACGGTTTGAGGTCTTCCCTTGTGAGGGGTGAGTGCGGCCTTAAATCTTTCCCAGTTCACACTAGGTGGCGACTCATTTATTATTCGATTTAGTCCTCGCGGGCTAATCCGTACTCTCTACGGGTTATGAGCCCAACAATGTCGTGGTCGCCGAATATCATAGGCATAGCGGTAAACCCCGCTTCGCTCATACATATGTTGACTCCACTGGGGATAGAGAATCAGACCTGAAATAATGCCTTGTAGTGTCTTTGGCTTTGGCTTTATTTAACCAAGTCTCATATATTTTGCATACCCTTCTTACCCCAATGGCGTCATGTATCGTTAAGTCACTTTCACTTAAGGCGGTGGATCATCGTGTGATGATAACCATCACTCGTTAGCACGTACCATGGGGTATAAAAAAGGCGTGCTCACTTGGTTGCTCGAACCCTTGAGTGGGGAGTCCTAGTTGTGAGCAACCCTTCGCCAATGAGAGCCTTGTCCATACTCTTGTAAGCCCACATATGAACTATAGTTATGTGTCATATAGAAGCGACCCCCCATGCTTGTGTTTGGGCCCATTATCATTTGGTTCCATTTGGATTTCTCGTCATAGGATACGAACTTATTGGGCCACTTAAACTGGGATGAGTTTATATCTTATGTTGATTGGACCAAAAGTTTTCAAAATAATGATGGACAACCTTATGTTTGGGCCTTCTATAATTTGAAGTTATTTAGCCACCTTATCGTAAAAGTGTAAACATGTTGGGCCTTTTCAACTGAGACAAGTTTGCACCTAGCGATAATATGATTGAATGCTTAAAAATGATAACGGGCCAACTTGTATGAAAACCTTGATGGGCTTAGAAGGTCCAAACATGATCCGAATATGCCAGATGCAGAAGTCCGATATCCGCATTAGCTTTCATCCAAGAAGGGTACGCCTTCTTATGACATATTTGTATACTTTTGGATATCTCTAAGTCCATCCCCGCCACAACCGTTATTACCGATGGCCCAATTCATCATTTATGGATAATGGCACGATCCCCATAATAGGCTTAGTCAATCTTGTAAATGGGCGGTCTTTGTCTTTTACCGATGAAAATGGACTGAGGTAGCCAAGGTTCACCCCTATAGCGTAGGAGAGAACGATTTTGTGTACCCCACATTGGTGCATAAAATGAGCCATACCTAAGGCATAAATGGACTTACCATGAGTGTGGGAGGAATAAGGTCGGAAGGGTATATGTTGTTTTGATAACCACATGCATCGCATGCATACACGCATCATGCTAACCCCTTTGTCTTAAGAGCCATCATAGATATCCGTTGGGTTAGAGAAGAAGGAAGACTTGTCAAGAAGAGGTTAGCAAACATGGATGCGTCAGGTAGTGAAGATTCCTGTATAGATCAATTGAAGACCAACATCACCAAAATTACCGAGCAACTACAAGCTTTGACCAACGTTATGGCCAATCTGATAGTACCCCGCACAGTGGGAATAGAAAACAACGGGGGAAAAAATACGTGAGGAGCCCCCGAATAGGGTGAGCGAAGAAATCCCTGTTTTGATGATGACATGGCTGAGTATGCAGTGGGAAAGATAGTCGGGTCTCAGGCAGAGCTACAGAAACTCAGAGAACAAGTAGAGTCAGTTACCCGCAAAATGAAGGGAAAACATGAAAATCTGTTAGATTATGATGCGATGACTTTCGAAGAACAGCTTGCCTCTTCAGTTTAAGATGCATGACATGGCCAAGTTCAATGAAAATGGAGATCCTAGGGTCCATCTCCGGTAATATGTTTCAGTGATGAATTCAGTGGGTTTTTCGAAGCGCCAGATGCAGAAGATGTTTGGGATGTCACTGGAATGGGTGCCCGTAGTATGGTATCATGACTTGGAGAGAAAGGTCAGTGATGACTGGAGGGCATTAGCAGAGGCCTTTCTGAACTAACATTTCACAGACCTAGAGATAGACTTGTCACTTCGTGACCTAGAAAACACCAAACAGAAGCTAGAAGAGAGCTTCAAAGATTATATGGATCAGTGGAGAGGCCAATCTTGAAGATGCAGACACGGCCCTCGGAGAAGGACCATATTATAAAATGATCATTAAGGCACCAAGCCCTCCATTTTACAAGATGAGAAGGATGACCTCCACGATTAGTGACTTTCGACAGTTAAAAGAAACTATCATGGATATTGAGGAAGAGGAGGAAGCCGAGAATGAGAAAGTTTTACAGCCAGAATAGAAAGACTATTGAGGGGCCTTCAGGGACCAAGCTCGCTCCTACTGAGGTCACCGCTATCAAAAACATGCGATTCTCCAATTTTGGTAGACCTTTGTCAAAGGTGTTTGAAAAGCTGAAGAGGCAAGGACTCATAAAACCCTTAGAGAACCTAACCACTTCCAAACCTTGTGCCACACTACCTCGACCTAAATTTTACTGTCACTTCCATCAGTAAAAATGCCACGAAACTGCCAACTGCACCCGCCACAAGCATGAGATCCAAAAACCTCATTGACACCTATAAGATACCTGACCCAGAAAAGAAAAACAAACAAAACACACAAACACAGAAACTCTTTACCCAACTACCACTCTGTTCCACCACCCACCTACATGATCAACTTTGGCCTGCCCAAAAACCTTGTCTTCCAAACTCTCAACCACCAAGCTCATTGCATGGGGATATGGGACAACAGCTGTGAAAATGAAACAGAGCATGAGAGAGATTCTGGGAAAACATTTTGAGCAGTGACGAAAAGGAGGTAAAAGGGATGAAGCTATGTAATACTTATGAAAGCCACATGGTATCAAAGAGAGCCGAACTCGTAGAAGTCAATAGGATCATAGCACCAGGACTCAAGATCTTCAAGGATGTGTTGGTCAAAGAACCACAGGCAGAGGAAGTTGCAAAAGAGGAAGAATAATGGGAAGAATACTACTACAGTTGGAGAATCTGAGCTCGAAGAACGCAAAGAAGAGAAAGAAGACAAAGCTATAAAATTACGAAAGATGATTTATTTTCCTGACTATTTGATTGTAATCCTACATCATTAATCATTAAAATCATTGATTTTGCTTACTTGTTCGAGTCTTTCCTTAGTCTACATCATAACATGCATGACATGAGCATATTTGACATTAAACTCAACAAAGATAAATCATTAATCTTCGTACATGTGAAAACCCCAAGGAAAGTTTAATTGCAAGTGAGGTTACCTCTGAGAGTGGAAAGAATTAGAGCAATATTAATAACATTTGCAATAAGTATTCGCCTAGCCTATGAAGAATACCGGGAGTAGGGATGTAGGACATGGGTCTTGTGTTGGATAATATGACCCATAGCGTCACTATTTGTACAGATCATAGTGTTGTTGTACAAATTAACTATGTGACAAGGAAATTGCACTCTCATCATTTGTGATTAGATCACCTTAGATATAAAAATGAAGAGAGGTCCCTATGATTAGTTCCTGGACTGAGAATGATATGAGACATTATTAGTCCCCGAAAGATTAATCATTAAATATCCCTAGCCGGAGTATTATCGAGACTGGACATCGATAATGCGGAATAGGCTAGTATTGCACTTGTGCGCGTTGTGAGGGCACAACGACATAGTTCTCATATATTTGGGTATTGGATACTCATGCAAGTGCGATAGGAGGTTGTGTTTCACCGATGGTACGGGAAACAGCTTCGCTCTGGATAGACCCCTCGGAATCCCATTGGTATTATGACTATGTGTCTATGGGAGTCCGACATCAGGGTAGGTGTGTATGGTCTTAACCTGAGACTTGCACCGCTAATGCTTACGACAATCAATATACTTTGGTTGAGGTCGTCTAGGACTCTAACCGGTTCTGTGTACGCCAATGCTGGGTATATTGAGAATCGTAGAGTATTGGGTGTGATGTCAAGACGGAAGTATCACTCCAGTCATAGTGGAGATGATGTCACGCAGGATACGGTATTAGTGCTCTTAAGTGCTGGCCGGCCATCGGGATATTATGACAAGGTCATGTATATCCGATTATAGAGACTAGTTACCAGACATCCGATATGTGCTTCGGACGGGGCAGACACTTATCCAGCCCCAGCCCTAGCACGTGACTATCCGATACTGGGCCGATATACACGATACTTGGTATACTACGCTTGATATAGATCTTAAATATTCTTAGATGAATATGACCGGAGAATTGGATAGACTTCGTGCTTTGCTAGAAGCCGATCTTGTCTCGTAAATCGGTAGAACGTAGTACTTGGTACGTACGTGATTCGGATATTCCGACGACCGTATTTACTGCCGAATTATCCGGGGATCTCATGGGTCGCTTCCCGATAATGCACCGATGACGCATAACTCGCACTCATTAATAATCTGGGATTATATAGAGAGAGAGAGAAAATTAATCTAGGATTAATTACGGAGATATTTTATCTAGGATAAAATATCGTCTAGAGAGAGATAACGATTAATTTGGAATTAATCGATAAATTAATATATTCGATATATTAAACGAAATTAGATTTCGACGCGGAATTAAAATTAGATTTTAATTCGGGCGAACGAATTAATTTAGAATTAATTCGTTAGCGACGTGAATAGTGAATTCGCTAGGCGTAATCATTTAATTACGACGCGACGGAAAACTCGCTAATTAGGAATTAGCGAACCCGAGCCCGAGTGTGATTGCGAGCGCATTCGTATTTCGAATTCGAGTGCGGCAACGCAAGTCACATCAAGCGTCAAATCATTCGTCACATCAAGCGTCAAATCAAAAGTCACTTTGAGTGATTGATTGATTGATTGATGGATGTGATTGATTGAGTGAATAGACACTAACATGTCACTTTGATAAAGTGACATTGAAATAGATGGAAGTAGAGAAATAGTGTTAGTTGGTAGACTTTTACCATTTTAATTATTTAATGAATTTTTGGTAATTGTTTAATGTATTTTTTTGAAAAATATATAAGGCATTTTGGAAATGCTTTTACTAACTAATTTTACAATTTCTCTCCATCTCTCCCTCTCTCTCTTTCACGCCCAAGGGGCTTCTCTTCTCTTCATGCACAGCTCACAAGCGTGAGCTTTGGGGAAGCAATGAGTGGTTTTTCATGGAAAAAATCAAGTGCTAGCACACTTACGACTATTGCGAAGGTGTTAGGGAGGTTCACCCATGAGGCGGGACCATTCGACGAAGTTTGGAGCTTCAAATGAGACCGAATCAGCTCAAACCAGTGAGCAAATCTGCAGCAGCAGTGGGCGTGACCAAGGCAGTGGAGTTTTGGCTTCATTCGTCTTCAAATCGTCTCAACCGATCGATGTGAGTATTCCGCAACTTCGTCGATATGTATTCGCAATGTTTTTCATGCTTATAATCGATCCGGGACCTTAATAGAAACCAACAATGGCATCAAGAGCCTAGGTTTGAGCATGAAAATTTTAGGGCTTAAAATTTGGGTAAATTGTTTTGAGCATGATTGAATGAATTGAATGTTTGAGTATGCTTATAACATGTTTAATTGTGATTTGATTGGATCAATTTCATGAAATTGATTTGGATAATTTTCCCCAAAAAAATTCATGTTGGCCGAATGTGTAATGTATTTTGGAATCTTGGAATTTTTCATTTTGATTCATTGGATGAGTTGTAATGATGTAGGATGATGTTAATTTAAGATGAATTGGATTTAATTTTGAATTGAACAAAATCCCCAAATGCTTTGGTGGCCGAATGGTATAATGCCCTAATGTCTTGGTAATTTTGATTTTGTGACATTGGATGTGTATGAAATCAAATTGGATGGTGATTTAATGTCGATTGTGGGTTCGATTGGATTGAAACCAAATCGGACACAAAATCCCTCCTTGGCCGAGACTTAAAAGCATGTAATGGGTTTGATTTTTTCATTTATGTGTTGGACATGTGATAATGAAATGACATGATTAATTGGACTAATTTCATGTTTTGGAAATATTGATTTGGGTGATTAATCATGTAATGCACTTTAGGTAATTAAATTGCGGAATTGGATTCATGTAATTTAGTTATTTAGGCCTTAAATTGGATTTGGGCTTATAATGTTGTAATGGGCTTATTGGGCTTTGTTTGTACAAAGTTGGATTTAGGCCAAATGGATTGGATCCAATTGGGCCCAAAACCACTTCCGTTAAGCCCAAATGCAACTTATAAACCTTTAAAGTTTAATTGGGCCTAAATTGATTTCTGGGCTTATGGGGTTACTCCTTGATTGGGCTTTGGTTGCCGAAGCCCACGCCTTAAAGAAATTAATTAAAGCCCATTAGACTTGAATTGAATTGACGTTGGACGTTAATCGGGCTTTGAGTCCCGACGCGATTAAATTTGGAATTTAAGTCGAAAAGGTTTATTAAATAAAGTGTAATATTTAATTTGGAATTGAATAGTGAATTAGTATTAAATACATGTTAAATTGGATTTAATGATGTAGTTTAATTTAATTCAAGAATTCGTACTTTGAGTACTTATTCGCAAAAACGAGTTTGACTCGAGCAAAATCAAATCGTTGTTTGAACATTGGATGATCACATAATTATCAGATTAATTAATTTGATTAGATTGATTGATAGCATGCTTATGTGTGAATACGTGGTTGTGATGAATGAATAATGTATATCGGATGGATATTAGTCGGGTGGGGCAATTTTGGAAATTGTTGTAATAAATTCGATTTATTAAATTGGACCTGCGTGTCCAGCCTTATCACCTTTATTCTCTTTGTATTCTCTTCTCACCTATTCCCCTCAATGTAAATGAGGTTTCTTTAGAAGTGTAGTGTAACGGGTAGTAGAAGTAATACAAGTGCTAGCTTGAGTGAGAAAGGGAGAGATTTGATCTAGGATCAATGTGTTAAGTATCCATCCGCATATCATTATTATTTATTTTCATACTCGCTTTATTATGTATTTAGAATGCATGTTTAAGGGTGTATGATGATGAGACCTTAACAAAGATAATGAAATTGGTAGCCAATTTGCACGCGAAAAGCCCTCATCAAATATCATGCGTCTTTTCCTTCCATTGAGTGATTCTTGCTCAAGATCCTAGATTGGCATGGGTTGTTGGCCAAAGTCAAGCCCTTGTCCGTCGAAGATGTGTTTGAATCACGAAGCTTTGTTCCATATTGGTGTCTTGTCCAAGTTGTGGTTTGTTGGCCAAAGTCAAGACCACTTCTTGTCCATCGACATTGATTACGAAGCTTCCATGGTCAATGGGTCCGCGCTTGACTGGGATCATCAGGTTTGTTGTGCCAAAGCCAAGGCCTAGTTGATTCAGAGGAAAAAGGTTAGGGTATATATTGGATATATAGGCATATATAAGATATATGTTTCGGACTTGGATGTCCACCTACTGGATCTAGGAATTGGATTAGATCCAATTGATCTTAGAGATCTACCTAGTTAATTATCATACAATTTGTTGGCCAAAGTCAAGATTGTGTGATATTTAACGGGATCCTAGCCCACTAGGAAACACGGTTTCCCGAGTACTCGACAGAGGGTTAGAGGCTCGACGAAAAATAGTGGGAGGCAAGAATTGAATTTGCAATATTCGTTCAATTACTCGCCATACGCGCTCAAACAAATATCACTCGTCATATATTAAAAGTATTAGTTGGACTAATATTTATTGTTGTTTTAATAAACAGTTGGACTGTATTATAGTTGATTATATATAATTGGATTATATTAATCAATATATTTGAATTAATTAATTTCAGTTTACAGTTGATTTTATAATTGGATTATAGTAATCAATGTAATTGAGGTTAATTAATTTGGATTATATTTGATTATATAGTTGGACTATTATAATCATTATAATATATATAGTACCACTAATCGTTGATTAAATAGTTGGACTATTGTAATCAAGATAAAATTGAAAAGTTGGATATTTAAAATATAATCTGGGATTAAATATTTTAAATGATTTAATTTTCAAATTGGGAATAAATAATAGGTTACTTTATTTGATAAAATAACTTATTATACCTTAAGCCCAAAATTAAGCAAAATAAGTAGAGCATAAAATCTTTGGAAGATTTATGTGATGATGACTTTAGTGCTTAATTTAATATACTTGTCATAAATCTATGTTTTAGATTTAAGAAGTATTAAAATTGCAATAAATAATTCTTGGAGAATTAATTGACTATTCTAGAGGTGAAAAGTCAAAGTTTGCAATTGGGCATGTAGCACGAGGTGCACATCGTTTCGATATTCTAAAAACCCAAGGCTTGGCCTAAGGTTCCTGAAATATTGAAAAGGATAATTGACATATCCCAAAGTGACTACCATTTGGATATGGCAGACACGAAGGAATTAAAGAAAGGGCAAGGCTCTGACTTTAAAAATGTTTGTCAAAGTTATGTTCACTACTAGTATTGAAATTAGATTTTAAATACTTAGTGTGGTACATAAAATATATGTATTGATGTTCAGAATCTGCTTTGAGCAGGATACTGACTTCAAGCTGAGATTGCTCTGCGAATCGGAAACGGGACGAAAGTCGCTGTTTCGACCGTAGATACCTAAGTTTAGGAACTACCCTTCGGGTGTGTACTTAAATTAGGAACTGTTATAATGTAACTAGTTTGACTAGAGACATTATCTCTATATCAGTGTTTAATCCATTGTGGATAAACCTTTATATTCTAGAACACTAAGTGTTTCATTATATAAAGATGATACTGAGATAAACACATTAGATGTGAATAACAGAATTTATATTTTGAATATAATTAAAATCTCAAAACATATAAAATGACAAATAAATAGCTCAAATTGATTTGATCAATAGAGACTTATTTGTGGCATTGTTGTCTGGGACACAATTAAACAAGATCGTATATCCGCACTTTTGAAGAGTGGGTACTAGGACTGATTTGACTATTCAAATAAAGTCTACGAATCTAGTTTGTTAGGTAAAGTACCTAAAACACTGTTTACTTGGTAATAGTGTAAGTGCCACCGATCTGTTAGCCCTATTCATGGTGAAGTTAGTGGGCCCATATCTAGCTAGGCTAGATGTGAACATGAATATTTCGTGACCTTAACGGGATGTGGCATCACGTTATGGTTATGTGTTTCTTTTGAAGAACACAGATCGGAAACTATTAGAGTTTCGACACGAAGTAGATAAACAGATCGACTATAGTATTATGCCGTCACGGTAAGACCGTAATGTAATGAAAATACTTAAGCAGTAAGTTTCAAACATACATGAAAGAGTATAGTATTCTTTCAGATGAGGACTCTCCCGAGACACGTCAGTTAGACGGTGTGTCCGAACGAAAACCGAATTTTGTTGGACATGATAAGGTTTATCACGAGTCGCTCTGAGCTATCATTTCCTTCAACAGGATATGTATTAACAGTGCAAAACTTATTTAGAATAAGGTTCCATATAAATCTGTTTGACAGATATCATATAGGATATGAACAGGAAAGAAACAGGGTTTCTCATTCCTAATAATTGGGTATGCCGGGCATAACGTTTGGATGATACCAAATTAGAACCCAAATTGGATAAGTGCCAATTATAGGTTATCCTAAGGGAAACCATAAGTATAGTACTTATATATCTCACATGAGAACAATATGATTGTTGCTCACCATGCGGTTTTCCTAAGAGGAATACCGATATGCAGTGGTCAGTGGGAGGATAGTGATACTCGATGAAAATCGGGTAATACTATTCAAGGCACGAAGTCCTAATGGAACACAAATAGTTCATCAAGGATGAACTAAACCATTAATCTTCGAATACACAAGAACCGCGTAGATCGGAGAGAATCAGAAAACAACCTGGGGTATGGGTTTCTGATGTAACCCCATAAAGATGTAAATCTTATGGAGGTATACCAACCGACTACGTACGAGGAAGTGATACAAGGTATCGACTCCCTATTATGGCAAAGTGCCATGAGTCCGAAATGGATTCCATGTATAACAACTATGTTTGGATACTAGTTGTTGTACCGCAAGGCATTATGCCTATTGGTACATAAACGTCTTCAAGGAAGACATACATGGATGGCAACATACCAACGTACAAAGCTAGGCTTTTGACGGAAAGGTATCGTTATCAACATTGTGTTGATTACGGTTCAACCTTTTACCTGTTGCCATGGTAAATCCATTTTGAAGATGCTTGTAGATACTGCATATTTCATTTATGAAATGTGTCAGTTAATGATCAAAATCGCTTTCCTGAAAAGGAAACCTCTTGGAGGATGCTTACAACATCCTGACGATTTTGTATAACCGAAAACAAGGTTTGCGGGTTATTCGATCCATGTTTGGATTGAAGCAAGCATAAGGTTCTTGGAACTGTCGTTTTGAAATAATCATAATGGTTATGATTTGACTCAAAACGAAATGATTCTTGTGTATATAAGGAGGTTAGTGGGAGAGCCACTGACAATGAAATTCCCATAAAGCAATTGGTGAAAGCTTGGCTTTCATAGAAATTCTCCGTAGAATTCTGGGAGAGTAACAACCTTTATTCAAGGAATAAAGATCTACTGGGATAGATTTGGAGTTGTTAACACTCTCTGGAAATTGTACATTTAAAAATGTACTTGATATGGTGTCTCATACGCTTTGAGCATATGGAGTCACAATCGGGTCAATCCAAGTGATAGTCACTGGATTGAAGTTAAGGACATCTGTTAGTATCTTAGAGAACTAAAGATGCTGTCTTAAACTATGGAGAAGGAGAACTTGAAGTGACTGGGATCACTACCGCAAGTTTCCAAACAGTTAAATACTGCGGTACTATAAAGTTTGAATAACGGGACAGTGAGCTGGAAATCTTCCGAGCAAGATACTGTTGCCGAATAAACAACAAATGCGGATTATTGCTGCAGCTGAGGCAGCAATAGAAGCCATTTGGGTCGATAATAAATCTAATTAGATTAGATATAGTTCTGTTAGCAGCTGAGCTAGGCGTCAGCACAAGGCTAAAGAATTAAAGGTCTCATCGACGATCCAGATATATACTTCTATATCATCTGATTCGTTCGGATCATACATCGTGGCGATGTGATGATCGTATAAATCGCGTCAGACGATAATCATGGCAAATCCGCTGACGAAAACCTTTTCTCAGCAATTTGAGCGAACCGTACATAGTTCGGGTGTTCGACACTTGAGTGACTGGCTATGTGCCAAGTGGGAGATTGTTGGATAATATGACCCATAGCGTCACTATTTGTACAGATCATAGTGTTGTTGTACAAATTAACTATGTGACAAGGAAATTGCACTCTCATCATTTGTGATTAGATCACCTTAGATATATAAATGAAGAGAGGTCCCTATGATTAGTTTAGTTCCTGGATTGAGAATGATATGAGACAGTATCAGTCCACGAAGGATTAATCATTAAATATCCCTAGCCGGAGTATTATCGAGACTGGACATCGATAATGCGGAATAGGCTAGTATTGCACTTGTGCGCGTTGTGAGGGCACAACGGCATAGTTCTCATATATTTGGGTATTGGATACTCATGCAAGTGCGATAGGAGGTTGTGTTTCACCGATGGTACGGGAAACAGCTTCGCTCTGGATAGACCCCTCGGAATCCCATTGGTATTATGACTATGTGTCTATGGGAGTCCGACATCAGGGTAGGTGTGTATGGTCTTAACCTGAGACTTGCACCGCTAATGCTTACGACAATCAATATACTTTGGTTGAGGTCGTCTAGGACTCTAACCGGTTCTGTGTACGCCAATGCTGGGTATATTGAGAATCTAGAGATAGGTATTGGGTGTGATGTCAAGACGGAAGTATCACTCCAGTCATAGTGGAGATGATGTCACGCAGGATACGGTATTAGTGCTCTTAAGTGCTGGCCGGCCATCGGGATATTATGACAAGGTCATGTATATCCGATTATAGAGACTAGTTACCAGACATCCGATATGTGCTTCGGACGGGGCAGACACTTATCCAGCCCCAGCCCTAGCACGTGACTATCCGATACTGGGCCGATATACACAATACTTGGTATACTACGCTTGATATAGATCTTAAATATTCTTAGATGAATATGACCGGAGAATTGGATAGACTTCGTGCTTTGCTAGAAGCCGATCTTGTCTCGTAAATCGGGTAGTAGAACGTAGTACTTGGTACGTACGTGATTCGGATATTCCGACGACCGTATTTACTGCCGAATTATCGGGGATCTCATGGGTCGCTTCCCGATAATGCACCGATGACGCATAACTCGCACTCATTAATAATCTGGGATTATATAGAAGAGAGAGAAAATTAATCTAGGATTAATTACGGAGATATTTTATCTAGGATAAAATATCGTCTAGAGAGAGATAACGATTAATTTGGAATTAATCGATAAATTAATATATTCGATATATTAAACGAAATTAGATTTCGACGCGGAATTAAAATTAGATTTTAATTCGGGCGAACGAATTAATTTAGAATTAATTCGTTAGCGACGTGAATAGTGAATTCGCTAGGCGTAATCATTTAATTACGACGCAACGGAAAACTCGCTAATTAGGAATTAGCGAAACCGAGCCCGAGTGTGATTGCGAGCGCATTCGTATTTCGAATTCGAGTGCGGCAACGCAAGTCACATCAAGCGTCAAATCATTCGTCACATCAAGCGTCAAATCAAAATTCACTTTGAGTGATTGATTGATGATTGATGGATGTGATTGATTGAGTGATAGACACTCAACATGTCACTTTGATAAAGTGACATTGAATAGTAGATGGAAGTAGATGAAATAGTGTTAGTTTGTAAGACTTTACCATTTTAATTCTTTAATGAATTTTTGGTAATTGTTTAATGTATTTTATTTGAAAAATATATAAAGCATTTTGGAAATGCTTTACTAACAATTTTTACACATTTCTCTCCCCTTCTCTCCTCTCTCTTTCTCACGCCCAAGGGGCTTTCTCTTCTCTTCACTGCACAGCTCACAGGGTGAGCTTTGGGGAGGCAATGAGTGGATTTTTCATGGAAAAAAATCTAAGTGCTAGCACACTTGGACTATTGCGAAGGTGTTAGGGAGGTTCACCCATGAGGCGGGACTCATCCGACGGAGTTTGGAGCTTCGAAATGAGACCCGAATCAGCTCAAACCAGTGAGCAAATCTACAGCAGTGGGCGTGGGCTGACCAAGGCAGTGGAGTTTGGCTTCATTCGTTTCAATCGTCTCAACCGATGGATGTGAGTATTCTGCAACTTCGTCGATATGTATTCGCAATGTTTTTATGCTTATAATTGATCCGGGACCTTATAGAAACCAACATATTGCCAAGCACATAATACCCACTTATCCGAACGTGAGACCAATGAAATAGAAGCTCCGAAGAATGAGGCTAGAATGGGCCGAAAATGTTAGCGGAAGAAGAAAGAAGTCAATGAAAGACAGATAGAGGTGGGGTGTTTAGAGGTGGTGAAGTACCCCGAGTGGTTTAGAAATATTGTGTCGGTACTAAAGAAGGATGGAAAGGTCAGAATGTGCGTGGATTTGGATTATAGGGACCTTAACAAGGCTTGCCAAAAAAGAATTATTTTCCCCTACCCCCATATAGACGTGTTGGTTATTAAGGAGCGCGGCTTTATCTGCTATGTACTCATTCGCGAATGGATTCTCAGTATATAATCAGGTCATCATGGCCGAAAGAAGACAAGCATAAGACTACCTTTGTCACTGAGTGTGGTACATATTATTACAAGGTGATGCCGTTAGGACTTAAGAATGCGGGGGGAGCCACTTATCAATGAATGGCAACTACATAATTCCATGACTGATGCATAAGGAGATTGAGGTATACGTGGATGACATAATGTTAAGTCATAGACGAGGGCCGGGCATATAGAAACGCTGAGAAGTCCCTCAAAGAGTCGATAAGTACAACCTCTGACTCAACCCCAATAAGTGGGTGTTTGTTGGGGTAACATCAAGAAAGTTGTTAGGGCATACGGTAGGAATGGGAGGAATAGAAGTGGATCCTAGAAAGATCAAGGTAATTATCGAAATGCCCGCACCGAAGACAGAAAAAGAAGTTAGAGCTTTTCTCAGGAAAATCCAGTATATCAATCGATTTTTGCCAAGCTAATATTAGTATGTGAGCCCATCATCAAGCTATTGCAGAAGGACCAGCTGTGGAGTGGAATAGGCAATGTCAAGAAGCTTTTGACAAAATCAAGAATACTTGGTTAAACCGCTCGTCCGGAAACCTCCATGGCCGGGCAAACCCAGGGTGTTGTATTTGGCCATAGAACCAAAGCACTAGGGGCAATGATGGTACAGGTTAGATGAGACAGGGGTGGAAACATGTGGTCTACTAGCAGAGGTAGGATTTCCTGAGCAGGAATGGGCCTCGCAGAGGTTTGAACAACTAGCATTACTGGATGAGAAAAGGATAAAGGCCTTGCACCATATGAGCTATACAGAAAAGGTTGGCCAAGGTGTTCAACAAGGAGGTGCGTCCCACCAAGATCAGAGAAGGTGATTTAATGCTCAAGCAGTCGAAGCCACTGATAATAGGACCCAAATG
>SKCR01031683.1:0-18562 GCA_019454045.1 Zanthoxylum bungeanum | reverse complement strand
GTTGCTCACTTATATAAACCAAGATATGAAAGGTTTTGGTGTAGCCTATTTGTAAAGAATTCTTTGAGTTTATATAGTGCTGCCAAAGACACAAAATTAATTAAGAATATGATGTGGGATAAAAGCTAATTTAATCTTAGCCATTGGATCTTAATTTAGTGGTTTAATGAGATTATAAAACTCTAGTAAAAGTTCGGGCCGAATTGGAATTCAAAACAAAAAAAATTACTATTCACATTATTATTCATGTGAATAGTAATTTTTATTTTTTATTCCAATTCCCAAAGTGCCCATATCGTCATTCACCAATCCCAAAGCCACTATGGAACCTCATAAATGATCTGTTAATAATCAAACACATTGAACCATTTATGAACAATTCCTACATCAATCATATATGTTGTTATATTTGTACTGTGCACTGTTAACCATTGATTTCGACTTTGTTGTGTGTGATCTTTTGGGTTCCCCTCAAGTTGGACTTGAAATGAATCGTGATAATTTAATCGAACATAAATTATCCTCCGATCAGATGGTCGTTCGATTTCAATGACCAAGGTTGACATCTAGCAACATTCAAAAGCCCCCAAATGAGAAGGGAAAATATATAAACCCATTATGTATGCGATTTACATAATATACGGTCCATCGCCTCACTGTATCCCCACCTATTGACCTAGGGTACGGAAAGTGTCTACCCATATGGTCAAATGTATGATGTTGATAGTGTAATGAATCGTGCTAACCCAAGAATCTCACATGATTCTTCCGCTATGGCCACATTCTCAAGCACTGATCACACATATCAACCCGCGAACTAGAATACTACTCTTATAAGAAAATATTATCCGAGAGAGTGGTGATTCTCTGTTATATCTTTACAAACTTCATGTGTTTCAACAAATGACCCAATCATACCCTTATGACCAGATCTTTTGAACCGGGGAAGGAGAATGTCAAAGTTATTTGATCCACATATAAGATTGTAAGGACCTCAAGTCAAAGGACTAGTCATATAATCGATACATGAAAGTTATCACAGACACATGGGATAAACACTACATATGAAAACTTTCGGCGGTCAGTTCGATGGACACGAGCAACTCATGCATCCATGTGAATACACCAAGCGGACGGATCTCCGCTAGTAGCCTATGAGATCGGCTACCCCACTTAAGGGCAAATCAATATCATCAATGCTAGTTATACTACCAATGGGATTCAGAGAGGTCTATCCAGAGCGAAGTTGTTTTCCATACCATCGGTAAACAGAACCTCCTATTACACTTGCATGAGTATCCAATACCCAAATATATGATAACTATATTGTTACGCTTCCATAACACACACAAGTGTAATACTAGCATATTTCGTATTATCGATGTCCAGTCTCGATAATACTACGACTAAGGATATTTAATGATTAAACCTTATGTCGATTAATACTGTCTCATGTCTTATTATTATCTGGTACTAATCATATGGACTTTTATCATTTATATATTCCGATAATCCAATTACAAATGATAAAATAGTAATTTCAATTTGTCACATAGTTAATTTGTACAACAACACCATATTCTGTACAAATAGTGATGCTATGGTCATAATTGTCCAAATATCTCCCACTTGGCCCTAGCCAATCACTCAAGTGTCCTACACCTGAACTATGTACGGTTCGCTCAAACTTCTGCTGAGAAACAGCTTTCGTCAGCGGATTTGCAATGTTATCATCTGATGCGTTTTATTTAATCATCACATCACCACGATGTATGATCTGACGAATCAGATGAAATAGTCGAAGTATACACTTGGATCGTTGATGAGACTGCGGTTCCTTAGCCTGTGCTGTAGCCCAGCTCAGCTGCTAACAGAACTACCCCTAATCCAATTAGGATTATATAGATCCAAAATGCTTCTTTTGCTGCCTCAGCGGTAACAATGTTCCTTTTGTTATTTATTCGGCAACAGTATCTTGCTTAGAAGATTTCCAGCTTCCGCTATTCAAACTTAATATGTACCCTTATTACGACTCAAAGCAGTCTTTGTCGGTTTGGAAACTTGCAGCGGTGAACCTAGTCACCTCAAGTTATCATTTCCCTATATTCCAAGAAAGCATCCTTAGTTCGTCCAAGATACTCAAGGATGTTCTTTACATCAATCCAGTGACCATCACCCGGATCGGCCTTATAGTTTCTACATATGCTCAAAGCATATGACACATCATGTCACATACATTTCAAAAATGTACGAGCTCTGGGAGGGTTGTTAGCAGCTTTCTAGATCTATCACAGTAGATCTTTATTCCTAGAAAAAGCCTGCTTCTCCCAGGTATTCCATGGAGAATTTTAATGAAAGCCAAGCTTTCACCGATTATATTATGGGAATGTTATTACTAAGAAGCAATACATCATCAACATATAGGAAATTCATTGTCAGTGCGCTCCCACTAACCTTCTTATATACACAAGAATCATATTCGTTTTGAATGAAATCATATACCATTATGATCTCATTAAAACGTTGGTTCCAAGAATGCTATGCTTGATTCAATCCATAAATAGATCGATTTAGCTTGCAAACCTTGTTTGCATGTTTTGGCACGATAAAACCGTCAGGATGTTACATATAAACATCCTCCAAAAGGTTTCCGTCAAGGAAAGCTATTTTGACGTTCAGCTGCCATATTTCATAAATGAAATATGCATCATTTGCAAGCATTATCCAAATGGATTTAATCATAGCAACAGGTGAAAAAATTTCATCGTAGTAGTCACTATGTCATTGATGATACCCTTTATGTACAAGCCTAGCTGTGTACAAGCCTAGCTGTTTCCATCCATGTATGTCTTCCTTGAAGACTCATTTAGTATCAATAGGCACAATGCTTTCTGTACATCAACCAGTGTCCAAACTTAGTTGGTATACATGGAATCCATTTCGGACTTCATGGCTCTTTGCCATAAAAGGAGTCGATACCTTGTATCACTTCCTAATACGTAGTCGGTTCATTATCCTCAATAATACTAATGTCTACATGAGGTGAGATCAGAAACCCATACCTCCCAGGTTGTTTTATGACTCTCTCCGACCTACACGGTTCTTTTGTATTCGAAGATTATTGGTATAGTTTCATCCCTGATGAACTGTTGGTGTTCCGTGAGGACTCGGTGCCTGAAACAATATTACTCCAATTTTCATCGAGTTATACTTTCCTCCCACTTATCACTGCATATAGGATTCCTCTTAGGAAGCCGCATGGAGAGCAACCATTACATTGTTCTCTTGTGAGTTGTATAAGTACTATACTTTGGTTTCCCTAGTAACCTATAAATAGGCCACTTATTGTTGAGTTTCAATCAAGTCCCAAGATCATAAATCATGCATAAAAACGAGTTGAATACAACCAAATGGAGGTGCGGAAAAGCTCACATGGATCGATTGCATGCTCGAAGATGAACACGAATCTCTCCCTTGCTCGGCAGTGAGCGCGCGTGGTAGGGGGGCTGCACGGTGGTGATTGGTTCGGCTTCTCCAAGGTCGGCCATGGAAGACACCATTGAAGCTCCAAGCTTTGAGATTCCAAGCTCACAAATTCGTTTCCTCATCACCTATGTATAACCCAAGGTGTGGCTAGCACTCTTCATCTTCTTGCTCTCCTTCTTCCCTTTCAATTTCGGTCAAACCAAAACTTTTGAAAAGCAAAATCGGCTTGAAGCCGTGAAGGAGAGGGAGAAGAAAAGAGGGGAAAGAGAGAATTCGTATGTCTTGCACGTGAGAGAGAGAAAAGCCTTTTTATTTTGTTTTATATATTTACCAAGTAAATAAAATAAAACATATATCACTTTTAATACAAAAGTCAAAAAGCAAGAATAAATAATGTTATATTTCATTTCAAGCTTTTAAAGCTTTTTCATCAACTCAAATAAACTATTCACATCAAATCCATCCACTTTAATAAAGTGACAACATGTCATGTCACATCACTCAAAGTGACAAGTGACTTGACGATTGATGCGACTAGCAATTTGACGCTTGATGTGACTTGCGTGCCGCGCTCGAATTCGAAATACGAATGCGCTCGCAATCACTCTCGGGCTCGGGTTCGCTAATTCCAATTAACGAATTTTCCGTCGCGTCGTAATTAAATTGATTACGCCTAGCAAAATCACTATTCACGTCGCTAACGAATTAATTCTAAATTAATTCGTTCGCCCGAATTAAAATCTAATTTTAATTCCGCGTCGAAATCCAATTTCTAATAATATATCAATATATTATTTTATCGATTAATTCAAATTAATCGTTCTCTCTCTTTAATTAATATTTTATCCCAGATAAAATATCTCCGCAGTTAATCCCAGATTAATTTTCTCTCTCTTCTAATTAATCCTAGATTAATTAAGTGCGAGTTATACATCATCGGTGAATCTTCAGGAAGCGACCCATGAGATCTCCGATATGTTGGCAGTAAATACGGTCGTCGGATTATCCGAACACGTAAGTACCTCGTACTACGTTTATACCGATTTACAAGACAAGGTTGGCTTCTAGCAAAGCGCCATGCCTACCCAATTCTCCAGAAATATTCTTACAGGAATATATAGATCTGTATCAAGCGTAGTATACCGTAGTATTGTGTATATCGGCCCAGTATCAGATAGTCACGTGCTAGGGCTGGGGCTGGATAAGTTTCTGCCCCGTCCGAAGCACATGTCGGATGTCTGGTAACTAGTCTCTATAATCGGATATTCATGACCTGGTCACAATATCCTGATTGGTTACGCAAACTCAAGAGCACTAATACCATATCCTGCGTGACATCATCTCCAATATGACTGAAGTGATACTTCCGTCTTGACATCACACCCAATACACTACGACTCTCTGATAAACCCAGAAGTGGTGTACGCAGAACCGGTTAAAGCCATGTACCACCAAGACCAAAGTCTATCGATTATCGTAAGTATTAGCGATGCAAGTCTCAGGTTAAGACTATACACACCTACCTTGATTTCAGCCTCCCATAGACACATAGTCATAATACCAATGGGATTCCGAGGGGTCTATCCAGAGCGAAGCTGTTTCCCATACCATATAAATGAAACACAACCTCCTATCGCACTTGCATAAGTATCCAATACTTAAATATATGTGAACTATGCCGTCGTGCCCTCACAACGTGCACAAGTGCAATACTAGCCTATTCCGTATTATCGATATCCTGTCTCGATAATACTCCGGCTAGGGATATTTAATGATTAATCCTTCGTGGACTGATACTGTCTCATATCATCTCAATCCAGGAACTAATCATATGGACCTCTCTTAATTTATACATCTATGGTGATCTAATCACAAATGATAAGAGTGCAATTTCCTTGTCACATAGTTAATTTGTACAACAACACCGTGATCTGTACAAATTATTCTATGGGTCATATTATCCAACAATCTCCCACTTGGCACATAGCCAGTCACTCGAGTGTCTAACACCGAACTATGTACGGTTCGCTCAAATTGTTGAGAAAAGATTTTCGTCAGGGATTTTCTTAATTATTGTCTGACGCGATTTACACGATCATCACATCGCCACGATGTTATGATCCGAACGAATCAGATGATATAGAAGTATATATCTGGATCGTCGATGAGACTTTAATTCCTTAGCCTGTGCTGACGCTTAGCTCAGCTACTAAAAGAACTATATCTAATCTAATTAGATTTATTTTCGATCCAAATGGCTTCTATTGCTGCCTCAGCTTGCAGCAATAATCCGCATTTGTTGTTTATTCGGCAACAGTTATCTTGGCTCGGATATTTCCAGCTTACTGTCCCGTTATTCAAACTTTATAGTACAGCAGTCGTATTTACCGGTTTGGAAACTTGCAGCAGTGATCCTAGTCACTTCAAGTTCTCCTACTCCATAATTTAAGACAGCATCTTTAGTTCTCTAAGATACTAATAGATGTCCTTATCTTCAATCCAGTGACTATCACTTGGATTGACCCGATTGTGACTCCATATGCTCGAAGCGTATGAGACACCAAATCAAGTACATTTTAAATGTACAATTTCCAGAGAGTGTTAACCAACTCCAAATCTATCCCAGTAGATCTTTATTCCTCGAATAAAGGTTGTACTCTCCAGAATTCTACGGAGAATTTCTATTGAAAGCCAAGCTTTCCTCAATGCTATATGGGAATTTCATTGTCAGTGCCCTCCCACTAAACTCCTTATATACACAATAATTATTTCGTTTGAGTCAAATCATAAACCATTATGATTATTTCAAAAAACGTCAGTTCCAAGAACCTTATGCTTGTTTCAATCCAAAACATGGATCGAATAACCTGGCAAACCTTGTTTGTCGGTTTTATACAAACTCGTCAGGATGTTGTAAGCATCCTCCAAAAGTTTTTCTTTCAGGAAAGCGATTTTGATCTGCAACTGACACATTTCATAAATGAAATATGCAGTTATCAACAAGCATCTTCAAAATGGATTTACCATGACAACAGGTAAAAGGTTGAATCGTTATTAAACACAATGTTGATAACGATACCTTTCCATCAAAAGCCCAGCTTTGTACGTTGGTATGTTGCCTTCCATGTATGTATTCCCTTGAAGACGTTTAATGTACCAATAGCACAATGCCTTGTGTACAACAACTAGTATCCAAACTAGGTGTTATACATGGAATCTATTTCGGACTCATGGCACTTTGCAATAATAGGGAGTCGATACCTCGTATCACTTCCTCAAAACATAGTCGGTGGATATACCTTCATAAGATGACATCTTTACGAGTTAGATCAGAAACCCATAACCTATTTGTTTTCTGACTCTATCCGATCTATTTAGTTCTTGTGTATTCGAAGATTAATGGTACGATTCAATTCATCATTGATGAACTATTTGTGTTCCATTACGGACCTTGTGCCTTGAACAGTATTACTCCGATTTTCATCGAGTATCACTATCCTCCCACTGACCACTGCATATCGGTATTCCTCTCAGGAAAAACCGCATGGTGAGCAACAATCACATTGTTTCTCATGTGAGATTTATAAGTACTATACTTATGGTTTCCCTTAGGATAACCTATATTGGCACTTATCCAATTTGGGTTCTAGTTTGGTATCATCCAACATATGCCTAGCATCCCAATGGTCAGGAACTGAGAAACCCGGTTTCTTTCCGTTCATATCTAATATGTAATCTGTCAAACAGATTATTATGGAACCTTATTCTAAATAAGTTATTGCACTGTTTATCTGTATCCATTGAAGGAAATGGTAGAGCTCAAGCGACTCTTGATTAATCTTATCATGTCTAACATGATTCGGTTAATCCGTTCGGACACACCGTCACTTGACGTGTTCCGGGAGGAGTCCCTCTTTGAAAGAATACTATACTCTTTCAAGTACATATGAAACTTACTGCTTAAGTATTTTCCAATACGGTCTTACCGTGGCGGCATAATACTATAGCCGATCTGTTTGTCTATTTCGTGTCGAAACTCTAAAGTTTCCGATTTGTGTTCTTCAAAAGAAAACACATAACCATAACGTGATGCCACATCCGTTTTAGGGTCACGAATATTCATGTTCACATCTAGCCTAGTTAGATATGGGCCCACTTACTTCACCATGAATAGGGCTAACGATCGGTGGCCCTTTTACTATTACCAACAAATAGTATTTTAGGTACTTTACCTAATAAACTAGATTCGCAGACCTTATTTGAATAGTCAAATCAGTCCTAGTACCCACTCTTCAAAGTGTGGATATACGAGTCTCGTTAAATTGTGTCCTAGACAACAATGCCACAAATAAGTCTCTATTGATCAAATCAATTTGAGCTATTTATTTTGTCATTTATATGTTTGGAGATTTTATTTATATTCAAAATATAAATTCTGTTATTTACATCTAATGTATTTATCTCATTATCATCTTTATATAATAAAACACTTAGTGTTCTATAATATAAAGGTTTTATATCCGCAACGGATTAAACACTGATATAGAGATAATGTCTCTAGTCAAACTAGTTACATTATAACAGTTCCTAATTTAAGTATATACCCAAAGGATATTCCTAAACTTAGGTATCTACGGTCGAAACAGCGACTTTCGTCCCGTTTTCGATTCGCAGAGCAATCTCAGCTTGAAGTCAGTATCCTGCTCAAAGCAGATTCTGAACATCATACATATATTTTATGTACCACACTAAGTATTTAAAATCTAATTTCAAGACTAGCGTGAACATAACTAAGACAAATTTTCAAAGTAAGAGCCTTGCCCTTTCTTTAATTCCTTCGTGTCTGCCATATCCAAATGGTAGTCACTTTGGGATATGTCAATTATCCTTTTCAATATTTCACAAACCTTTGGCCAAGCCTTGGGTTTCGGAATATCGAAACGATGTGTACCTCGTGCTACATGCCCCATTGCAAACTTTGACTTTATCTCATCTAGAATAGTCAATTAATTCTCCAAGAATTATAAAGTGCAATTTTAATACTTCTTAAATCTAAATTAGATTTATGACAAGTAATTAAATTAAGCACTAAAGTCCATCATCACATAAATCGTCCAAAATTTTATGCTCTACTTTTTGCTTAATTTTGGGCTTAAGGTATATAAGTTATTTTCTATCAAATAAAGTAACCTTTATTTATTCCCAATTTGAAAATTAAATTATTTAAAATATTTTATCCCAGATTATATTTTAAATATCCAACTTTTCAATTTTATCTTGATTACAATAGTCCAACTATTTAATCAACGATTAGTGTACTATACATATTATAATGATTATAATAGTCCAACTATATAATCAAATATAATCCAAATTAAATAACCTCATTACATTGATTACTATAATCCAATTATAAAATCAACTGTAAACTGAATTAATTAATTCAATATATTGATTAAATAATCCAATTATATATAATCAAGTATAATATACAGTCCACTGTTTATTAAAACAAACATTTAATATTAGTCCAACTAACATTTAATCAAATGACAAAATAATTTAAATGAGCGCCGTATGGCGAGTAATTGAACGAGTATTGCAAATTCAATTCTTACCTCCCACTATTTTTCGTCGAGCCTCTAACCCTCTGTCGAGTACTCGGGAAACCCGTGTTTCCTAGTGGGCTAGAATCCCGTAAATATCACACAATCTTGACTTTGGGCCACAAATTGTATGATAATTAACTAGGTAGATCTCGAAGATCAATTGGATCTCATCCACCTCCTAGATCCAGTAGGTGGACATCCAAGTCCTAACATATATCATATTATGCCTATATATCGAATATATACCCTAACTTTTTCTCTGAATCAACTAGGCCTGGCTTGGCACAACAAACCTAGTGATCCCCTCAAGCGCGGACCCATTGACATGGAAGCTTGTAATCAATTCAATGACAAGAAGTGGTCTTGACTTTGTCCAACAACCACAACTTGGACACGACACCGATATGGAACAAAGCCTCGTGATTAAACAAATCCTCTTCGACGAACAAGGGCTTGACTTTGGCCAACAACCCCCTGCCAATCTCGGATCTGAGTAAGAATCACTCATGGAAGGAAAATAAACGCTTGATATTTAACGAGGTTTTTTCGCGTGCAAATTGGCTACCAATTTTAATTATCTTTGTAAGGTCTCATCATCATACACCCTTAAACATGCATTCTAAACACATAATAACGCGCATATGATAAAAAAATAATGATATGCGGATGGATATTTTACACATTGATCCTAGATCAAATCTCTCACTTTCTCTCTCCAGCTAGCACTTGCATTACTTCTACCCGTTACACTACACTTCTAATGAAACCTCATTTACATGAGGGGAATATGTGAGAAGAGAATACAAAGAAATAGGAGATAAGGCTGGACACGCAGGTCTAATTTAATAAATCAAATTTATTACAACAATTTCTAAAAATCGCCCCACCCGGCTAATATCCATCCGATATACATTATTCAAACATCACAACCATGTATTCATACAAGCATGTTATCAATCAATCAATCCAATTAATAATCTTGATAATTAGTGATCATCCAATGTTCAAACAAAGATTTGATTTTGTTCGAGTCAAACTCGTATTGCGAACACGTACTCAAAGTACGATTTCTACTAATTAATTAAATTACATGATTAAATCCAATTTAATACGTATTTAATTCTAATTAATTATTTAATTCCAAATTAAATATTACACTTTATAAAATAAACCTTTACGACTTAAATTCCAAATTTAATCGTTACGGGTCTCAAAGCCCAATTAATATCCAATATTAATTTAATTAAGTCCAATGGGCTTTTATTAATTCTTGAGGCGTGGACTTTTGGTAAACTCGGTCAAACCCGCAACCAAAGTCCAATCCGGGAGTTACCCCATAAGCCCATAAATTAATTTAGGCCCATTAGGCCCAATTAAACGTTAAAGGTTCATTAGTCGCATTTGGGCCTTTTGGAAGCGGTTTTGGGCCTAATTGGATCCAACCAATTTGGCCTAAACCAACTTTGTACAACAAAGTCCAATAAACCCAATAACAACTTGAAAGCCCAAATCCAATTTAAGCCCCAATATTTAATTCCAAAAATTCCAAATTTTCCAATTAAATTACCTAAAGTGTATAGCATTATTAATTACCCAAATCAAAGTTTCCAAAACATCAAATTGTCCAATTAATCATGCTTAACATCAATTAATCATGTCCAACATAATTAAATCAAAATCAAACCCAATTTCATGCTTCAAGTGTCCGGCCAAAGAGGGAAATTATGCCCCAATCAATTCAATCCAATCGAACCAAATAAACATAAATTCAACATCCCCAATGATTTGTAAGTCATCCAATGAACAAAAAATCAAAAAAAACCAAGACAATTTAGGGATCATATTTTCGGCCATCACAAGCAAATTGGGGAAAATTGTTCCAAACACTTTTTCATCAAATTTTTTGATCTAATCATCATCAATTAACAACATTCAAAGCATTCTAAATCATCCAATTTCATTAAATGCTCAAAATCAAGTTTACCCAAATTTGTCATGCCCAAAATTAGGGAAAAAATGGATCCAACCAATTTCATGAAATTGATTAGCACAACATCAATTCAACCTCATTCAAGCATACTATACTAAACAATTTAATCATTTGATGCTCAAATTGAGTTTACCCAAATTAAAGTTTTGGCCAACATTAAGCAAATTGGGGAAAATCAATCCAATTAATTTTCATCAAATTGATTACATATAACTCTAATTTATCATTACAAGCATTCTTAAACAAACATTTGTTAAAATCATGCTTAAATCAAAAAGCCCCAAATTTTGCTCAAGAACCCTAATTCGTTTTATGCAACCAATAGCTCAAGATACCATTGTTGAGTTTCAATCAAGTCCCAAGATCATAATCATGCATAAAAACGAGTTGAATACAACCAAATGAGGTCGGCAAAAAGACTCACATGGATCGTTGCATGCGGCGAAGATGAACCACGAACTGCTCTCCCTTGCTCGGCAGTGAGCTGCGCGTGGTAGGGGCTGCACGGTGGTGACTGGTCGTCTTCTCCAAGGTCGGCCATCTGGAGACACCATTGAAGCTCCAAGCTTTGAGTTCCAAGCTCACAAATTCGTTTCCCTATCACCTATGTAATAACCCAAGGTGTGTGCTAGCACTCCTCATCTTCCTTGCTTCCCTTTCAATTTTCGGTCCACCCAGAAACTTTTGAAACAAAATCGGCTTGAAGCCGTGAAGGAGAGGGAAGAAAAGAGAGGGAAAGAGAGATGCGTATGTCTTGCATGTGAGAGAGAGAAAAGCCTTTTTATTTTGTTTTATAATATTTACCAAGTAAATAATAAATAAAACATATATCACTTTTAATACAAAGTCAAAAAGCAAGAAATAAATAATGTTATATTTCATTTCAAGCTTTTAAAGCTTTTCATCAACTCAAATCACTATTCACATCAAATCCATCCACTTTAATAAAGTGAACACATGTCATGTCACATCACTCAAAGTGACAAGTGACTTGACGATTGATGCGACTAGCGATTTGACGCTTGATGTGACTTGCGTGCCGCGCTCGAATTCGAAATACGAATGCGCTCGCAATCACTCTCGGGCTCGGGTTCGCTAATTCCAAATTAACGAATTTTCCGTCGCGTCGTAATTAAATGATTACGCCAGCAAAATCACTATTCACGTCGCTAACGAATTAATTCTAAATTAATTCGTTCGCCCGAATTAAAATCTAATTTAATTCCGCGTCGAAATCCATTTCTAATAAGATATCAAATATATTATTTTATCGATAATTCCAATTAATCGTTCTCTCTCTTTAATTAATATTTATCCCAGATAAAATATCTCCGCAGTTAATCCCCAGATTAATTTTCTCTCTCTTCTTAATTAATCCTAGATTAATTAGCTGCGAGTTATACATCATCGTGAATCTTCAGAAGCGACCCATGAGATCTCGGATATGTTGGCAGTAATACGGTCGTCGGATTATCCGAATACGTAAGTACCCTCGTACTACGTTTATATCGATTTACAAGACAGGTTGGCTTCTAGCAAGCGCCATGCCTACCCTACCCAATTCTCCAGAAATATTCTTACAGGAATATATAGATCTGTATCAAGCGTAGTATATACCGTAGTAATTGTGTATATCGCCCAGTATCAGATAGTCACGTGCTAGGGCTGGGGCTGGATAAGTGTCTGCCCCGTCCGAAGCACATGTCGGATGTCTGGTAACTAGTCTCTATAATCGGATATTCATGACCTGGTCACAATATCTGATTGGTTGCGCAACACTCAGAGCACTAATACCATATCCTGCGTGACATCATCTCCAATATGACTGAAGTGATACTTCCGTCTTGACATCACACCCAATACACTACGACTCTCTGATAAACCCAGAAGTGGTGTACGCAGAACCGTTAAAGCCCTGTACCACCAAGACCAAAGTCTATCGATTATCGTAAGTATTAGCGATGCAAGTCCTCAGGTTAAGACTATACACACCTACCTTGATTTCGGCCTCCCATAGACACATAGTCATAATACCAATGGGATTCCGAGGGGTCTATCCAGAGCGAAGCTGTTTCCCGTACCATATAAATGAAACCACCCTCCTATCGCACTTGCATAGTATCCAATACTTAAATATATGAGAACTATGCCGTCGTGCCCTCACAACGCGCACAAGTGCAATACTAGCCTATTCCGCATTATCGATGTCTTGTCTCGATAATACTCTCCCTAGGGATATTTAATGATAATCCTTCGTGGACTGCTACTGTGTCTCATATCATCTCAATCCAGGAACTAATCATATGGACCTCTCTTCATTTCTACATCTATGTGATCTAATCACAATGCTGAGAGTGCAATTTCCTTGTCACATAGTTAATTTGTCACAACACCGTGATCTGTACAATAGTGACGCTATGGGTCATATTATCCAAAACAACTTATCCTTTTGGTTTCTAGTTTGGTATCATCCAAACTATGCCCAGCATTCCCAAATCTTCAGGAATGAGAAACCTGGTTTCTTTCCTATTCATATCTAATATGAAGTATGTCTAACAGATTTTCATGAACCTTATTCAAAATAAGTATTACATTGTTCAATGCGTATCCCTAGAAGGAATTGTAGTCTCAGAGCGACTCATCATTAACCTTACCATGTCCAACAAGGTTCGGTTTCACTGTTCGGACACCACCTTCAAATTGAGGTGTCCCGGGAGAGTCCACTGTGAAGAATACCGTACTCTTTCTTGTAATCGAGAAACTTATTGCTCAAGTATTTTCCACCACGGTCCAACCGTAATATTTTAATACTTTAGCTAGTCTATCTTTCTACTTTCGTGTCGAAACTCATTGATTATATCAAAAGTTTCTGACTTGTGTTTCAGAAGATACACATAACCATAATGTGATGCAACATCTGTAAAGGTTACGAAGTATTTATATCCTCTTCTAGCCAAGCTAGACATGGGCCCACTTACGTCACTATGAACGAGGGCTAATAGCACGTGGCACGTACACCTTTCCAATAAAAGGCGATTTAGGCACTTTGCCTTATAAACTAGATTTGCAGACTTATTTTGATTTAGGATCAAATCTTTCCAAGTATCCACTCTTCAATAGTGTGGATATACGAGTCATATTTAATGTGTCCCATACAACATGCCACAAATAAGTCTCATCTGATTTACTTATTTTGAGCCATTTATTTGTCATGTTATATGTTTGAGATTTGTTTATATTCAAATATAAGTACTGTATTCACATCTATTGTGTATATCTCAATATCATCATTTAAACAAAACACTTAGTGTTCATTAACATAAAGGTATACCTGCAACGGTTACACTAGATATAGAGATATGTTTCTAGTCAAACTAGGTACATTATAACAGTTTCCTAATTTAAGTACATGCCCAATAGGCAGTTCCAAAATTTAGGTTCCCACAGGCAAAACAGTGACTCTCGTCCCATTTCCGACTCATAGGTCGATCTCAACTGAAGCAAGTCTCCTGCTAATCAGCAGATCCTGCACGTCAGTACATATGTATGTTCCACATTTAGTATCAAAAATCCAATTTTTTAAATCAGTAGTGGACATGTTTATAACAAACAAACCTGAAGTCGGAGCCTTGCTCGTCTTCACTTCCTTCATGTATGCCTTGTCCATAAGAAAGTCATGCTTCCAGTGACCCCGTTTGCTACAGTTTTCGGCAGAAATCTTAGGATATGTCATTTGTCTTCCTAGAAGACAGTGACGATTTTGCCTTTGCCCTTTTATTCACACCCCCAGAAGCCTTCGCCAAGCCTTGGCCTTCTGAGATGTCAAAGTAAGATGCGTCTTGTGCTTCTTGCCCTTTTAGAAGCTCTGGCTCTGCCTCATTGAGCATAGCCATAACTCTCCAAGAGTTTTCTTTTACATTAGTACTTCTAAGATCTAAGATTAGATTTGTGAAGATCTTTTAATTTCAACATCATAGTAGAAGGATCTAATCCTTTGTTTTGACGAAGAAAATAAGGAATCTTGCGGCAAGCATAACAGATTGGGCACTAAAGTTATCATCACAATGAGTCTTCTAAAGCTCGTGTTCTACTATTTGCTCAACTCCGGGCTCAGGCCCGAGAGGCGTTCTATCAAATAGAGTAACTTCTCAACTCACAGGACTATCCTGAGATTTATTTCCCAATATGAAAATTAAAGCCGTAAAAGACATTTTCACCTAAGATTATGTCATTTGTCGCTAATATTTCAAGTAATCTTGATTGCAATAGTCCAACTATCAATCAACGATTTCGGGTACAATATAATGTAATGATTACTATAGTCTAACTATTAATTAACTACAATTTGATTGTTTACTTTCAAATGTATTGATTACTATAGTCCAACTATATAACCAACAAAAATGAAGTAGTTTGAATACAGTCCAAAGTTCAATAAAACAACAATTGAATATTAGTCCAACTAATATATTATAAATTATTAATGACAAAAAATGAAATGATCGCGTATTGGCAAGTATTTAAACGAAATTGCAAATTTAATACTTGCCTCCCACTATTTTGCGGCGAGCCTCTAACCCTCTGTGGAGTACTCGGGAAATCTAGTTTCCTAGTGGGCCAGGATTCTGTTAAAAGATACACAACTTTGACTTTGGCCAACAAGCTGTATAAAATTTAACTAGGTAGATCTCTAAGATCAATTGGATCTCATCCAATTCCTAGATCCAGTAGGTGGACCTCCAAGTCCGAAACATATATCCAATATATGCCAATATATCCAATATATTGCCTAAACTTTTTCCTTTGAATCAACTAAGCCTTGGCTTTGGCTCAACAAGCTTAATTAAACTAGTTAAGCGTGACTCATTGACAGTGGGAAAACTTCGTAATCGAGGTCGATGAACAAGAATTGACCTTGACTTTGGCCAACAAATAACAACTTGCCCAAGACGTACGATTGGAACAAAACTTTCGTAATTCAAACACATCCGCGATGGACATAGGTGACTTTGGCCAACAAACCAATGCCAATCTTGGATCTTGAGAGAGAATCACTCAATGTAAGAAAAACGCTTAATATAAAATGAGGTTTTTGTCGCGATTTGGCAACCAATTTATTATCTTTAATTAGATCTCATCATACACCCTTAAGCATGCATTCTAAAAGCATAATAAGGCGCGGATAAAATAATAATGATATTCAGATGGATATATAACAAAATTTGTTCCTAGAACAAATCTCTCCATTTCTTCTCTCCCACTAGCAATTTCATACTTCTTCCCAATTACATAATATTTCTATAGAAACCTCATTTACATTGAGGGGAATTGGTGAGAAGAGAAATACAAAGAGAATAGAGATAATAGACTGGACAAGCAGGTCCAATTTAATAAATTCTAAATTTATTACAACAATTTCCTAAATTGCCCTCACCATTCTAATATCCATCCGATAAATATTATTCATTCATACATCCAAGTATTCACACAAAGCGTGTTATTCAATCAATCTAATCCAATTAATTAATCTTTGAATTAATGACCGTCCAATGTTCAAACAATGATTTGATTTGCGCGAGTCCAACTCGTTTAAGAATAAGTACTCAAAGTACGTATTCTTGAATTATATCGAACTACAATTTTAAATCCAATTTAAATTATATTCAATGCTAATTCATATTTAATTCCAAATTAAATAATTACACTTTTAAAAGTGCCTTTTAGATTTGGATTCCAAATTCAATCTTCATTGGTCTCAAAGGCCCAATTAGTATCTAATACTATTAATTAAAGTAAAGTCCAATGGGCTTTCAATTAATTCTTAAGGCACGGGCTTTGGCCAAATGGATCAAACCCAAATGCCAAGCTTCAATTAAGGAATCACCATTTTTTTTGGCAAAAAAATCATTTTAGGCCCATTAGGCCCAAATAAATTATTAAAGGCACAATTATCATACTTTGGACTTTATGGAAATGTTTTTAGGCCCAATGGATCCAACAATTGTCCTAAACCAACTTGGCCCAACCAAGCCCATTAAGCCCAATTACACCAATTAAATTAAGACATAATTACAAATTACATATTAATTTAATAAGTACAATTAATATAATTAATTAATTAATCTAATGTTTCCAAAACACTAACTAAATCCAATTAATCATGCTCACCATATCCAATTCTGGTCCAACATAAATTGAAGCAAAATCATCTATTACATGCTTACCATGCTCACGGAAATTGTGCATAAATAGCTCCCAATTTTATTTCAATCTAATAAATCAATACAAGATTTATTTCATGCTTTAACATATCCAATTGTCTAAAATAAAAAATCATCATGAGTCCTATCTAGGGTGCATTCGGCCAAACTAAGTAAATTAGGGAAAATTTTTATCAATTCATTTTCTCTCAATCCCTAAGATGTACAAATCCATTCACCATCATCAAGCTCAACCAAACCATCAATTTAAGAAATACATACTCCAATCATAAATTCCCAAATAAATTCCATAAACCCTAGATTTTCAAATCAAACTTAGATCGCTCTGATACCATTGTTAGTGTTCCTAGAACATGCCAAGATCGTCTAAGAGTGATTTTTGTGTGAATAAACAAGAGGAGTTGCGGAAATACTCACAATGATCGGCTTTTGGCTTTGAAAAATTCGAAGGATGTAGAAGCTCCAAGCTTTAAATCGAGTTCCAAACTCCGGGTGAGTTTCCCTATTACCTTGATTCACTCCTTTATTGCTAGTAAAACCAAAATGAAATAAAAAAAATTCTCCTCCAAGAGAGGAAGTTTCGGCCATGAGAGGTGAGGAGATATATTTGTGTATTTTTTGTTTTCCAAAACAATTACAATTAAAGTCAAACTCTAAAAAATGTATATACTTTTTCAAAAAAAGAAATACAAGTGTGTTGGATAAGTTAGCTTTTAAAGCTTCCAACCACTTTCATCACTCAAAATGGACTAGTGATGTAAGTTGGTGGGTCCCACTTTAAATTTCAAATTTAAGTCGAACAATCCAACACGCAACTTTGCTCGGGCCCGGGGTTCGTTTAATTCCGAATTAAACAAATTTTTCCGTTGCGACTTTATTAAATCCAATTTAATTAAATAATAACACCTCGTAATATTATTACGTAAGTCGCATACGAATTAATTCTAAATTAATTCGTTCGCTTGAATTAAATCCATTTTAATTCCATGTTGAAATCTAATTTCAATTAATATATCCGATATATTATTTTAGCCCAATAAATAATTAATAAAAAAATCCATTTCACTCTTAATTTATTTTACCGATTAATTCCAATTAACCGCGTTCTCTCTTCTTGACGAATTTAATCCCAGGTAATTCTCGACGCAATTAACCCAGATTAATTCTTTCTCTGTTAATTAATCCCAGATTAATTCTTCTTACCGTAATTAATCCCAGATTAATTTTCTCTCTCATAATTAATCCCATATAATTAT
>SKCR01031682.1:0-18598 GCA_019454045.1 Zanthoxylum bungeanum | reverse complement strand
GGACTGGCAACAGCTTCGTTCTGTATAGACCCCTCGGAATCTCATTGGTAGTATGACTATGTGTCAATGAGAATCCGAATTAGGGCAGGTGTATCTCGTCTTAACCTGAGACTTGCATCGCTAATACTTGTGACAATTAATATACTTTGGTTTTGGTCGTCCGGAGCTTTAACAGGTTCTGTGTATGCCTCTTCTGGGTATACTGAGAATCATAGTGTATTGGGTGTGATGCCAAGAAGGGAGTATCACTTCAGTCATGTTGAGATGATGATCACGCAGGGATACAGAACTAGAACTCTTAAATATTACAGCTATCGGGATAGTATAACTAGGTAATGATTATCCGATTATAGAGACTAGTTGCTAGTGATCCGATATATGCTTTGTAGGGGGCAGACACAATTCCAGCCCTAGATCTAGCATGTGAAATCCGATACTGGATCGTAATACGCAATACATAGTATACTATGCCTGATAAAGATTATATATTCCTTGTTGAATATTTCTGGAGAATTAAGTAGGCACAGTGCTTTGTTAGAAGCCAACCATGTCTTATAAATCGGTAAGAACGTGGTACGGGGTACGCACGTGTTCGGATAGTCCGATGATCATATTTACTACCAATATATCCAAGGATCTCTTGGGTCGCTTCCCAACAATTCATCGATGACATTTGACTCGAACAAAATTAATCTAGAATTAATTATGAGAGAGAAAATTAATCTGGATTAATTACGGCAAGAATTTATATGGGATAAAATTAGAATAAAAGAGAGAACGCGATTAATTTGGAATTAATCGATTAAATAATATATTGGATATATTAATTGAAATCGGATTTCAATACGAAATTAAAATTGGATTTTAATTTGGGCGAACGAATTAATTTGGAATTAATTTGTAAGCGACTTTCGAAATAATTTTGTTGTGTATTATTATTTAATTAAATTAGATTTAATTTCGTCGCGACGAAAAATTCATTTAATCAGATTAAACGAACCTGAGCCCAATGTGTGTTGTGTAAGCCAACTTGAATTTTGAATTCAAAGTGGTAGGACCCACCAACTTACATCAACTTGTCACAAATGTGATGGAAATAGTTGGTTGCATTTAATGCTTTCTTACACACAACTAAAGCTTCTTGAACAAGTTTTTGAAACATAATACACCAACTTTTGGAAAGTGAAAAAAACTCTCTCCTCTCCCTCCTCCTTTTACCGTGAGCTCATCTTTCTTCCTTAGAAATTTTGTTGCAAAATTTCAAGCATTGTTAGCACTTTGGGAGTATTTGAAGGTGAAAGGGAAACTCACCATTGAGTTGGGAATTCAAAACAATGCTTGGATCTTCCAACATACAAAGAAAGTTTCGAATTTCTCATTCGTTCATTGTAAGTATTTTCCGCAACTTACTTGATTATTCACATTTAGAATCATGTTTAGGAGACCTTGGGATGTCTTGAACAAACTAAAAATGGTATCATGAGCCACCTAAATTTGATTTAAAATCTAGGGTTTATATACTTTAATTTGGAGATTTTGCTTGGAGTATATATTTTCCTAAATTGGTTGTTTAGTTATACTTGGATGATGGTAACTTAGAGTAGAGTTATACATCAATAATTTGTGAAAAAATAATTGGATCTATTTTTCCCCAATTCCTTGTAGTGGCCGAATGCATACCCTAGAGTTCTCATGGTGTTTTTTTAATTAATTAGACTATTGGATGAGTTTCTGGCATGAAATTAATATTGACTGTTGATTTAATTAGATTGAAATCAAAATTGGATATTTTGCCCATTGCAGTGAGATTGAGCATGTTGAATGGATTGATTTTGCTTCAATTTATGTTGGACATGAATTGGATGATTATAGCATGATTAATTATTTTAATTGATATTTTGGAAATATTAGTTTAATTAATTAATTGTGGTAATTACACTTTAATTAGATTAATATGTAATTTGGAATAATATGTTAATTTAATTTGTTATATTTGGGCTTAATGGGTTTGGTTGGACCAAGCATGATTTTGGACAATTGGATTGGATCCAAATTGGACCTAAAATCATTTCCATAAAGTCCAAATATGAATTTTGGGCCTTTTGAAATTTAATTGGGCCTAATGGGTCAAAATTGATTTTTTGGCAAAGGATGATTCCAAATTGGGCCTTGGCTAGTGGATTGGATCCATAATGGCCAAAGTCCATTGCAAAAGAATTAATTGAAAGCCCATTTGACTTTAATTAAATAAGTATTGGATGCTTATTGGGCCTTTGAGACCCATTTAGATTGGATTTGGAATCCTAGTCTAAAAGGCACTATAATAAGTATAATTATTTAATTTGGAATTAAATATGAATTAGTAATGGATACAAGTTAAATTAGATTTAAAATTATAGTTTGATATAATTCAAGAATACATACTTTGAGTATTTATTCTTAAACGAGTTGGACTCGCGCAAATCAAATCATTGTATGAACATTAGATGGTCATTAATCAAAGATTAATTAATTGGATTAGATTGATTGATAACATGCTTTGTGTGAATACTTGAATGTATTTGTATGAATAATGTATATCAGATGAATATTATAAGGGTGGGGGCAATTTTGGAAATTATTGTAAATTTGGAATTTATTTAAATTGGACCTGTGTGACCAGCATTTCACGTTCTTATCTTATTGTATTTCTCTTCTCACCAATTACCCTCAATGTAAATGAGGTTTCTTTAATGTATTATGTAATTGGGTAGAAGTATGTAAAATGCTAGCGGGAGAGAGGAAATTGAGAGATTTGTTCTAAGAACAAATTTTGTTATATATCCATCCGCATATCATTACTAATTTATTCGCGTCTTATTATGCTTTTAGAATGTATGTTTAAGGGTGTATGATGAGATCTAATCAAAGATAATATTTTGGTTACCAATTTACGCGAAAAACCCTCATTTCAATATTAATCGTTTTTCCTTCCATTGAGTAATTCTTTCTCAAGATCCAAGATTGGATTTGATTTGTTGGCCAAAGTCAAGATCATTGTCCATTACGGATATGTTTGAACCACGAAGGCTTTGTTATATATCACATGTCTTGGGTAGTTGTGACTTGTTGGCCAAAGTCAAGGTCACTTATGTATATCGACGTGGATTACGAAGCTTTCCACTGTCAATGAGTCACGCTTAACTGGAATCATTAACCTTGTTGATCCAAAGCCAAGGCTAAGTTGATTCAAATGAAAAGGTTAGGAAATATATATTGGATATATATCTTGGACTTGGAGGTCCACCTACCGGATCTAGGAATTGGATGAGATCCAATTGATCTTAAAGATCTACCTAGTTAAGATTCATACAGCTTGTTGGACAAAGTCAAAGTTGTGTGTTATTTAACGAGATCTTAGCCTACTAGGAAACTGAGTTTCCCGAGTATTCAACAGAGGGCTAGAGGCTCGCCGAAAAATAGTGGGAGGCCAGTCTTAAACTTACAATTTCATTTAATACTTTCTAAATACGCGCTTTATTATTTTCGTCGATATATATATATATATATTAGTTAGACTAATATTTTATTATTTTCTTTGAACAGTTGAACTGTACCATAACTACTCCACTTGTAGTTGATTGTATAGTTGGACTACAGTAACCATTATATTTTGAATGTACCCGATATCGTTGATTAGATAGTTGGACTATTGTAATCAAGATGGCTGGAAAGATTAGCGTTAGGGACATCGTCATGGGTGATAATATCTTTAACGGCTCTAATTTTCCAGATTGGGAGATGAATCTCTGGATTTTCCTAGGAGCCGAGAAGTTGCTCTATGTTATAGACATACCATTTGGGCCTGAGCTCGGACATGAGAGGGTAGTTGATCATGAGATTTGGAAGACTCACAGTGATGAAAACTCTAACTGTTCAGTTCATCATGCTTGCCGAAATGACTCCTCAATTTTATCGTCAAAACAAAGGATTGGATCCCGACAATATGATGTTGACCTTCATAGATATAATCTTAGATCTCAGAAGTATGAATTGGAAAAGAAGCTATTTTGCCCACGTATGTCAGAGAGTACATCTGTTGAGCACTATGTGTCGCAGATGATTGCTGACATCGAACAGCTAGGTCAGTTGGGCATCACCTTCGAGGTTGAGACTTCCATAAATTTTATCTTACAATCTTTGCTTGACTGCTGGGGCGGGTTCTTCTTGAACTATAATATGATGCACCAAGAGAAGACTCTTGGAGAGTTGATGGCGATGCTGAAAGAGGTAGAGCCAGAGCTTCTGAAGGGCAAGAAGCGCGAGGCACATCTTACTTCGAAATCTCAGAAGGCCAAGGCTTGGCCGAAGGCCTCTAGAGGCATGAAGAAGAAGAAGAAAAGAAATGGCAAGGCCAAATCATCACATTCTTCTGTAAAAACTAAGGATAAATCCCAAGATATCTGCCTATAGTGTGGCAAACGAGGTCACTGGAAGTGTGACTGCTGTGAGTACAAGGCGCACATGAAGGAAGTGAAGGAGGGCAAGGCTCCAGCTTCAGGTATGTTTATTATTGAAATAAACATGTCTACTTATAGTTTTAAAAATTGGATTTTTGATTCCGGATGTGGTATTCACATATGTACTGATGTGCAGGAATTGCATATTAGTAGGAGACTGGCTTCATGAGAGATCGACCTCCAAGTCGAAAATGGGACTAGAGTCGTCTTTTTGGCCATTAGCACCTATATTTTGAATATGTCATTGGGGCCTGTACTTAATTTAGGAGACGATTATTATGTACCTAGTTTGACTAGAAATATTATTTCTATATCTTGTTTGACCCGATGCGGGTATATCTTTATATTCCGAAACACTGGGTGTTTTGTTTATAAAGATGATATTTTGATATATAAGCAGATGTAAGTAATGGTCTTTATATTTTGGATATAAACGAATCTCAAACATATAACATGACAAACAAGAGGCTCAAATTGAGTAACACGGATGAAACTTATCTGTGGCATTGTCGTCTGAGACACATTAACAAGACTCGTATATCCATATTTTCGAAGAGTGGACACTTGGACGGATTTGATCCTAATTTATATGACGTCTGCGAATCTTGTTTACTAGGCAAAATGCATAAAATACCTTTTAGCGGTAAATATGTACGTGCCACCGAACTGTTAGCCCTTGTTCATAGTGACGTATGTAGGCCCATATCTATCCAGGCTAGAGGTGGATATGAATACTTTGTAACATTCACGGATGATGCATCGCGTTATTGTTATGTGTATCTTATGAGACACAAGTCAGAATTTTTTGAGATATTCAAAGAGTTTCGACATGAAGTAGAAAAATAGACCGGCAAAAATATTAAAATATTACGGTCGGACCATGGTGGAGAATATTTGAGCAATTAGTTTCTCGATTACTTGAAAGAATATGGTATTCTTTCACAATGGACTCCTCCCGGAACACCACAATTAAACGATGTGTCCGAACGGAGAAACCGAACTTTTTTGGACATGGTAAGGTCAATAATGAGTCGCACTGAGTTACCAATTTTCTTCTGGGGATACGCATTGAACAGTGCAATACTTATTTTGAATAAGGTTCCGTCAAAGTCTGTTGGACAGACTCCATATGAAATATAGACAGGAAAGAAACCGGGTTTCTCATTCCTGAAAATTTGGGGATACTGGACATACGTTAAACATTTGGATGGTACCAAACTAGAATCCAAATCGGATAAGTTTCTATTTGTAGGTTATCCTATGGAAACTAAAAGATATTACCTCTACAACCCACAAGAGAACAAAATATTTGTTGCTCTCCATGCAGTTTTCCTCGAAAAGGAATTCCTAGATGCAATGGTAAGTAGGAGGAAAGAAGAACTCAATGAAAATCGGAGTGATACTTTCCTGGCACTGAATCCCTCTCGGAATACCAACAGTTCATTAGGGATGAGACTGTTCCACAATCTTCTAATACACAAGAACCGCTTAGGTCGGAGAGAGTCAAAAAACAACCTGAGAGGTTTGGGTTTCTGATCTCACCTCATGTAGATATTAATCTTATTGAGGATAATGAGTCGACTACGTATGAGTAAGCAATACAAGGTATCGATTTCGCTTTATGGCAAGAAGCCATGAAGTCTGAAATGGATTCCATGTATACCAACCAAGTTCGGGCTCTGGTTGATGCACCAGAAGGCGTTAAGCCGATTGGTTGTAAATGGGTCTTCAAGAAGAAGACCAACATAGATAGCAACATACAAACGTACAAAGTTAGGCTTGTAGCAAAAGAGTATCGTCATCGACATGGTGTCGATTACGATGAAACTTTTTCACATGTTGCCTTGATTAAATCCATTTGGATAATGCTTGCTGTTGCTGCATATTTCGATTATGAAATATGGTAGATGGACGTCAAAATGATTTTCCTTAACAGAAACTTTTTGGAGGATGTTTATATGCAACAGCCTGACGATTTTATCGTGCCAAAATATGCAAACAAAGTTTGCAAGTTAAATCGATCCATTTTTGAATTGAAGCAAGCATTGCGTTCTTGGAACCAACTTTTGATGAGATCATAAAAAAATATGATTTCATTCAAAACGAAGATGATTCTTCTGTATATAAGAAGGTTAGTGGGAGCGCACTGACATTCATTGTCCTATACATTGATGATGTATTGCTTATTGGCAATGACATTCCAATGTTACAATCGGTGAAAGCTTGGCTTTTATTAAAATTCTCTATGAAAGATCTGGGAGAAACAGCTTTTATTCTGGGAATAAGGATCTACAAGAATAGATCTAGAAAGTTGCTTGGACTCTCTTAGAGCTCGTACATTGACAAAGTA
Organism: Zanthoxylum bungeanum; assembly: GCA_019454045.1. Lineage (NCBI taxonomy): Eukaryota > Viridiplantae > Streptophyta > Magnoliopsida > Sapindales > Rutaceae > Zanthoxylum > Zanthoxylum bungeanum. The sequence goes on along the minus strand of SKCR01031682.1, from coordinate 11,749 downwards.
TTGAAGAGATTAAACATGGATCAGTCTAAGAGGGGGATGCTTCTAGTGTCACATGACGTCTCTCTATCTAAGGACATGTATCCTAAAACACAAGATGAGAAAGATATCATGAATTGGATCTCGTTCGCTTCTGCAGTCGGATCGATCATGTATGCCATGATATGTATGCGACCTGATGTCTAGTATGCTTTGAGCATATGCAGTCGCTATTAGGCCGATCCAGGTGATGGTCACTGGATTGTTGTTAAGAACATCCTTAAGTATCTTAGACGAACTAAGGATGCTTTCTTAGTTTATGGAGATGGAGAACTTAAGGTGAATGGGTTCACCGATGCAAGTTTCCAAACCGATAAAGACGACTCTAAGTCACAATCTGGGTGCATATTTTGTTTGAACAACGAAGCACTGAGCTGGAAATCTTCCAAGTAAAAGACTGTTGCTGATTCAACAACAGAGGCGGAATATATTGCTGCATCTGAGGCTGCAAAAGAAGCAGTTTGGATCTGTAAATTCCTAATTGGATTAGGAATAGTTCTGTTAGCAGCTGAGCCAGTACCTTTGTATTGTGACAATAATCGCGCTATAGCGCAGGCTAAGGAACTGTGGTCTCATCAACGATCTAAGCATGTACTTCGACGTTTCCATCTGATTCATGAGATCGTACATCATGGCGCTGTGAAGATCGAAAAGATCGCTTCAGATGACAACATTACAGATCCGTTAACGAAAGCTATCTCTCAGTAAAAGTTTGAGCGACATGTACATAGTTCAGATATTAGATACTTGAGTGATTGGATATGAGCCAAGTGGGAGATTATTGGACAGTTATGGTCCATATCATCACTATTTGTAAAAGACATGGTGTTTTTGTATAAATTAATTATGTGACAAAGGAAATTACTATTTTATAACTTTGTAATTGGATTACTTATATATAAATAAATGATAAAAGTCCTTATGATTAGTTTCAGATTAATAAGATATGAGATAGTATTAATCCACGAAGGGTTTAATCATTAAATATCACCAGACATAGTATTATCGAGACTGGACATCGATAATGCACAATAGACTAGTATTACACTTGTGCGCGTTATAGAAGCTTAGCGACATAGTTCTCATATATTTAAGTATTGGATACTTATACAAGTGTGATAAGAGGTTCTGTTAGTCATTGAACCGGCAACAGCTTCACTCTAGATAGACCCCTCGGAATCCCATTGGAAGTATGAATATGTGTCTATGGGAATCCGAATCAGGGTAGGTGTATGTGGTCTTAACATGAGACTTGCATCGCTAATACTTGCGATAATCAGTATATTTTGTTTTGGCCGTCAGGAGCTTTAACAGGTTCTATGTACGCCTCTTCTGGGTATACTGAAAATCGTAGTGTATTGAGTGTGATGTCAAGAATGGAGTATCACTTCAGTCATATGGAGATGATGATCACGTAGGTAATGATATATCCAATTACAGAGACTAGTTGCTAGGCCTAGCATGTGATATCCGATACTGGATCGTAATACGCAATACATATTATATTATGCCTGATAACGATTATATATTCCTCGTTGAATATTTCTGGAGAATTGGGTAGGCACGGTGCTTTGCTAGAAACCAACCATATCTTGTAAATTGGTAAGAATGTGGTACGAGGTACGCATGTGTTTGGATAGTCCGATGACCGTATTTACTGCCAATATATCTATGGATCTCTTGGGTCGCTTCCCAAAGATTCACCGATGATATTTGACTTGAACAAAATTAATCTGGGATTAATTATGAGAGAGAAAATTAATCTGGGATTAATTGCGGGAAGAATTTATCTGGGATAAAATTAGAATATAAGAGAAAACATGATTAATTTGGAATTAGTCGATTAAATAATATATTGGATGTATTAATTGAAATCAGATTTCAATGCGAAAATAAAATTGGATTTTAATTTAAGCGAATGAATTAATTTGGAATTAATTCGTAAGCGACTTTCGTAATAATTTTACTAGGCATTATTGTTTAATTAAATTTGATTTAATTACGTCGCGACGGAAAATTCGTTTAATCGGATTAAACGAACCTGAGCACAAAGTGCGTTGTGTAAGTCAACTTGAATTTTGAATTCAAAGTGGTGGGACCCACCAACTTACATCAACTTGTCACAAGTATGATGGAAGTAGTTGGTTTCATTTAATGCTTTCTTACACACAACTAAAGCTTCTTGAACAAGTTTTTGAAACATAACACACCAATTTTTGGAAAGTGAAAAAACTATATCCTCTCACTCCTCCTTTTACTGTGAGCTCCTCTTTTTTCCTTAGAAATTCTGTTGCAAAATTTCAAGCATTGCTAGCATTTTGGGAGTCTTTGAGGTGATAGGGAAACTCACCATTGAGTTAGGAATCCAAAACAAAGCTTGGAGCTTGTTCATTGTAAGTATTTTCCGCAATTTACTTGATTATTCACACTTAGAATCGTGTTTAGGTGACCTTAGGATGTCTTGGAAAAACTAACAATACTTAGATTTATTTCAATATGTTTGTTAATAAATTTAGGACTAGTAATACATGTATGGTTAGATCATATGGATGATATTTCCTAACACTATTAAAATAAGAAATACTATTAAATTATAAAATTAAATTAATAAATCTAAAAATAAGAATTTTATTATATTAAGAAAACATATTATACTATCATATTAAAATACGAAATACTATTAAATTATAAAATTAAATTAATAAATATATTAAATAAAAATATATTATAAAAAAATTCATATTATATATAAGTTAAACATTTTAAAATTTTCTCATCATGTCAAATGATATCTAATCTTTATCATTTTTATTTTTAATTAAATTACAAAATTAAAATATCCTTAAAATTATTTTTATTATAAAATTATAAAATTAAAATAATAAATTATTAAAATGAGAAATTTATTACAATATACAAATATATTCTCATAATAAAATTAAAAAACCTATTATTTTATTTAGTTAATATTGTAATTTATTATTATTTTTTAAAATTAAAATGATAAACTATTAAAATAAGAAACCTATTATAACAAGAACACATATTATAATTTATCATTAAAATAAAAATATATGTGGCATATAATCTCTATAATTAATTTTTTTATTAATTTATAAAATTAAAATAATAAATTATTATAATAAGAAATCTATTATAATATAAAAACATAATCTCCTCTTAAAATAAGAAACCTATTAATCTAATTAATAATATTGTAATTTATTATTTCTAAATTATAAAATTAAAATAATAAATTATTAAAATAAGAAACCTATTATAATAAGAAAACATATTATAGTCTTCCATTAAATTAAAAAAACGTATATGTCACATAATCTATAATTAGTTTTTTAATTATTAAATTATAAAATTAAAATAATAAATTATTACAATATTAAAACAAAATCTCATATTTATTATTAAATTATAAAATTAAAATAAATCCACAATTAATTTTTTATGATTAAATTGTAAAATTAAAATGATAAGTTATTAAAATAAGCGACCAATTATAATATAAAACATATTTTCTTATTAAAATAATAAAACTAAATAGTGGTCATTCACAAAACTTGGACCTTTTTTTTAAAAAAAATTTCGGGTTTATTATTGATTGTTATTTATTATTTTATTTTAAATTATTTCTATAAGTTTTTTATGATCTTTTATTATTTATTGTGTTCCATGATGTAAATTTTGACTATTAATTTTTACAAAGTTAATCTGGACTTTAAATTATTTTTATAATTATTTTTATGAATTTTTTATTATTTATTGTGCTTCAGTATGCAAGCTCTGACTATTAGTTTTTACAAAGTGAACCTATATTGGTCAATATTTGAAGTTAGATAAGGAAAATTAAGATTAAATTCAATAAGTACATTAAATTCATTGGAATTCATTCGAAAGAAAATTAAGCATATTAACAGTTATTTATAATTAAGAATATGATTTCAAATGAGAGATAAAATGATAGAGAAACTCTAATATTAATAAGAAATGTTATCTGATAATTGAGTAACAAACGAATAAGATATATATATATATATATATATATATATATATATAATATAAATAAATCAAACTGTCTCATTTAAACTATAAAATTGCTGAGATCTGAAATATTTATAAGATCAATACTTAAAATAACATTATTTTTTTATGATATGAAATTAAAGTTAAAGATATGCTTAACTCGCACAAAGTGTGGATCTCGTGCTAATAATTTTATAAGAATTATATTATAATAAAAAATATATTATATTATCTTATTACAATTAAAAATTCTAGTAAATTATAAAATTAATTAATCAATTTATTAAAATAAGAATCATATTATAATAATAAAACATATTATACTATCCGATTAATTTTTGAATAATATTACAGATAATTCGACCAAGAATATATATATGTTAAATATTTTTAAACTTTCTCATCACATCACGTTATTTAATCTTTACAAATAATTTTTTTATTACTTATTATTATAAGAAGATCTATTTAAAAAAAAAACATACTTGAAACCTAATCTCTACAGTTAATATTTTTATTATTAAATTATAAAATTAAAATAATAAATTATTGAAATAAAAAAGATATGATAATACAAAAATATAATCTCATATTAAAATAAGTAACCTAAATAATAGCCGCCTACGGAACCTAGCCAATTTTTTTGGATTTCGGATATACTGTTATTTGTTACTTTATTTTGAATTATTTCTATAAGTTTTTTATTTCATAATTTTTTTATTATTTACTATACTTCGGGATGAGGACTCTGATTATTATCTATTACACTGTGAATTAGAAATAATATTTGAGAACTAATAGACAAACAAAAGACGAATAAATATTATGTGTAAGTAAATCAATTGTCTTATTTAAATTATAAAATCGATAAGATCCGAAATATTTACAAGATCAATATTTAAAATATATGTTGTTGGATTTCTACTATAGTCCCGGGAATAAATCAACCAATGAAAATCATATGTGAATACTCAAAGAAATATGGCGGAAACATACTTACATTGATCGGATTGGATGCGACGAAAAACAAAACTTTTTCTTCCTTTGAGTGAAGCTCTCGGCCAAGGTGGATGTGTTGGACAGTTATGACCCATAGCTCACTATTTGTACAGATCATGGTGTTGTTGTACAAATTAACTATGTGACAAAGGAGATTGCTCTCTTATCATTTGTGATTAGATCACCTAGATGTATAAATGATAGAAGGTCCTTATGATTAGTACGTGGATTGAGATGATATGAGACAGTATCAGTCCACGAAGGTATAATCATTAAATATCCCTAGTTAGAGTATTATCGAGATTGGACATCGATAAATGCGTAAAAGACTAGTATTACACTTGTGCGTGTTATGTGAGATCATAACAGCATAGTTCTCATATATTTGGGTATTAGATACTCATGCAAGTGTAATAGGAGGTTGTGTTTTACCGATGGTATTGAAAACAACTTCGCTCTGGATAGACCCCTTCGGAATTCCATTGGTAGCATGACTATGTGTCTATGGAAGCCCGACATCAGGGTAGGTGTATTTGGTCTTAACTTGAGACTTAAACCGCTAATACTTACGACTATTAATATACTTTGGTTTTGGTCGTCCAGGGCTTTAACCGGTTCTGTGTACGCCTCTGCTGGGTATATTGAGAATCGTAGTGTGTTGGGTGTGATGTCAAGACGGAAGTATCACTCCAGTCATAGTGGAGATGATGTCACGTAGGATACGGGACTGGTGCTCTTAAATGTACCAACTATCGGGATATTATGACTAGGTCATGTATATCCGATTATAGAGACTAGTTACCAGACATCCGACATGTGCTTCGTACGGGGCAGACACAGCTCCAACCCTAGGCCTAGCACGTGACAGTCTGATACTGGATCGACATACACGATACCACGTATACTACTCCTGATATAGATAACATATTCCTGTAAGGATATTTCCGAAGAATTGGGTCAGCATAGCACTTTGCTAGAAGCCAACCTTGTCTTGTAAATCGGTGAAACATAGTACTTGGTATGTACGTATTCGGATATTCCGATAACTGTATTTATTGCCAACATATTCGGGGATCTCATGGGTCGCTTCCCGAAGATTCACCGATGACGTATGACTCGCACTTTTATTAATCTGAGATTAATTAGATGAAAGAGAAAATTAATCTGGGATTAATTGCGGAGATATTTTATCTATGATAAAATATCATTTAAAGAGAGAGAACGATTAATTTGGAATTAATCGATTAAATTAATATATTCGATATATTGAACGAAATTGGATTTCGAGGCGGAATTGAGATTGAATTTTAATTCGGGCGAACGAATTAATTTAGAATTAATTCGTTAGCGACGTGAAAAGTAATTATGATAGGCATGATTATTTGATTAAATTAGATTTAATTACGTCGTAACGGAAAATTCGTTAATTTGGAATTAGCGAACCCGAGACCGAGAGTGTTTGCGAGCGCACTCGTTTTTTGAATTCAAGTGCGGAACGCAAGTCACATCAAGGTTAAATCATTAGTCGCATCAAGCGTCAAATCGCTAGTCACTTCTAGCGTCAAATCACTTGTCACTTTGAGTAATGTGACTTGACAACTTGAGTGATGTGACTTGACAACTTGATGGATGTGAATAGTGATGGAAGTGTGATGGATTGGTTGTTGGCTTTAATTGCTTTGACTTTTGGAAAGCAAAGTGTGTATATGATTTTTTGAAATTCATTTACCAAAAATTAATCAACAAAAACTAATATCTCTCTCTCACCCTTTTCTCTCATTCTCATTCACACCCATGGTGGGCATTTTCTTCTTCTCATTTTTGGGCAGAAAACTGTGACAGTGAAGGAGGGACCATGATGATTTTGTGGCAAAATCATCAAGAGCTAGCACTCTTAGAGTCGTCCGAAGGTGATAGAGAAACCCACCCGTGTGCATGGAATCGTTTCACACAAAGCTTTGAGCTTGAAATGACATCAATGGCCGAAAATGGAGGACTTGGAAAAAGCCCACTGCCGTGACCATGATGGGGAGAAAATATTTTTTTGTTCCTCAATGCATCGCCTCTACCGATCGATGTAAGTATTCCGCAACTTCTTCGATGTATTTGCATGATATTTCTATGCTTTATTCGATCATCGGGACTTAGATTTTTCCCAACAATGGTATCAGAGCTTTTAAAAGCATGAAACTTAATTTAGGGCTTAAAATTGGGTAAATTGATTTTGAGCATGATTTGATTAAATTGGATGTTTGAATATGCTTAAATCATGTTGAATTAAAGATTGATTGGATCAATTTCAAGAAATTGTGTTTGGAACATTTTTGCCCAAATTGGATGGCTTGGCCGAATCCCTCGCTTGACCTAATGTCTTGGAATTTTGTTTTTTGATTCATTGAATGAGTTGGAAATGATTTGAAATGATGATTTAATGTCGATTGTGGATTTAATTGGATTGAAACCGAATCGGACATAAAATCCCATCGTGGTCGAGACTTGAAGCATGTAAAATGGGTTTGATTTTTGATGAAATGTGTTGGACATATTTTGTTATTAATGAGCATGATTAATTAGGCTAATTGATGTTTTAGAAATGTTAATTGGGTAATTAATTATGTAATGCACTTTGTTTAATTAAATTATGAAATTGGATTTTTATGGTTTAATTAAATTGGGATTAAAATTGGATTTGGGCTTATTGAGCTTGGTTGTACTAAGTTAGGTTTAGGCAAATTGGTTGGATCCAATTGGGCCCAAAACCGCTTCCATAAAGCCCAAATGCGACTAATGGACCTTTAAAGTTTAATTGGGCCTAATGGGTCGAAATTGATTTCTAGGCTTATGGGGTAATTTCTTGATTGGGCTTTGGTTGCCGAAGCGCATGCCTTAAGAAATTAATTGAAAGCCCATTGGACGTTAATTGAATGACATTGGATGTTAAATCGGGCTTTGAGACCCGCAATGATTAAATTTGGAATTTAAGTCGTAAAGGTTCATTATAAAGTGTGATATTTAATTTGGAATTAAATAAGTGAATTAGTATTAAATACAAATTGAATTGGATTTAATTATGTAGTTTAATTTAATTCGAGAATTCGTACTTATTCACAAAACGAGTTTGACTCGAGCAAAATCAAATCGTTGTTTGAACATTGGATGGTCATTAATTATCAGATTAATTAATTTGATTAGATTGATTGATAAATGTTTGTGTGAATACATGGTTGCGATGCATGAATAATGTATATCGGATGGATATGAAATGGGTGGGGCAATTTTAGAAATTGTTGTAATAAATTTGGAATTTATTAATTAGACTTGTGTGTCCAGCTTTATTACCTCTTTATTCTTTGTATTCTCTTCTCACCTATTCCCCTCAATGTAAATGAGGTTTCTTTAGAAGTGTAGTGTAACGGGTAGAAGTAATACATGTGCTAGCGGGAGAGAGAAATGGAGAGATTTGATCTAGGATCAATGTGTAAAGTATCCATCCGCATATCATTATTATTTTATTATACGCGCTATATTATGTGTTTAGAATGCATGTTTAAGGGTGTATGATGATGAGACCTTAACAAAGATAATAATTGGTTGCCAATTTGCACGAGAAAAACCCTCACAAAATATTAAGCATTTTTCCTTCCATTTCTTACTCAAGATCCGAGATTGGCATTGGCTTGTTGGCCAAAGTCAAGGCCTTTGTCCATCGAGGATGTGTTTGAATCACGAGAGCTTTGTTACATATTGGTGTCTTGTCCAAGTTGTGGTTTGTTGGCCAAAGTCAAGACCACTTCATGTCCATCGACATTGATTATGAAGCTTTCCATGGTCAATGGTGTAGGGGTTGGTGCTCACAGCGCCAATTCCCGGTTGTATTTCCTTGTAAATACTTCTGTAAAACAATATTATTATGAATAATATACGCAGTTTCTTTAATATAATGAATCTTATAATATGGTAAAGACGTAATGACCTTAGAATGATTAGTCATGATACAGTTGCAAAAGCGTCGCAACGGACATTGACAAGTATCATGACGTTGTCATTCTCAGACAGTTCCTGGTCAAGGTTTACACTGCTTGGTCAGTATAGTAACTCGTTGAGACCGGTACAAGTCGTATATTGGAATATATGATTCCAATGGTTTCTCAATGAACCATAAGTCTTGGAGACTGGTATAGACCTGTAGGTGTTTATAGCGGATAAACACTGAACGACTCACCGAAGATTCTTAATGGATGGTACACCAACGTCAATAAGAATCTTCTTGGGTTGAGTAGCACTTGTGATTCTTAGACTTGAGATGCCATTGTGGGCACATGAGACATCCTCTACACTTAGATGGCAGTCACGTCACCGATCTATTTAGATCAGACCTCCGCCTGTTCGTTGGGTGTAGATAGATCCTCAGTGTGTCCTATGTGTGTCAAGATAGGATCCGTCAGTTCTGTGTACCAGAGCATAGGTAGTCCATACAATTAGCAATAAGATAAATCCATGGGCCCGTGGTAAAGTTTAGAAGCTAGTTCTAAACATTCTTATGAGAATTGCTAATAGAATAGTCGACTGGATAATCCCCATAGAGATTTGACGTTTACATCTATATCTCTGGGATAAATCCGGATACCTGTGATGGAGGAATTAAACATTTGCCATGACCTCGACCTGTATGATTCAGCCAGTTTATCCGTGATCGTCATAATTTATGGGTGGATAAATTATGGACACGAAATTGGATTTCGTGACGGATACGCCTGAATCTAGAGAGTCTCAATAATGAAATAAACTCGTGGAGCACTAGAGCAACATTAATAAGCAATACTGATTGTTTATAAAGACGTTTAAAGGTTAAACGCAAAATACACGTGTAGGGACCCGATAGTCATTTACTAGATTATTGTGTATTTACATTTAATACATGATTATTTTAAATACACATTAATTAAATGTCAAATTTAGATATTTGACTTATATCATAAATGAATATATGTATTTAATATTTAATGTAAATATAATACATATATTTGAGATATTTGTATTTAATTAATTAATTAATTAATTAATTGTTAAATGATTAATATAATTAAAATATAAATATCTTATATTTAGATATTTGTAAAGTAATGATTAAAGTTGCCTTTAATGAAGTAAATAAATATCTATAAAGTAGATTTAGATATTTAATTTACTTTAACCAAATTTACATGAAATGAAATTGAAATTAATTTCTTTGTTTTTATCTTTGTCATTTTCGGCCAAAGGCTAAATGAAACAAGTATAAATTGATTTTCATTTCATTTAACATGTAACCTAATACACTTTACCAAAAACAAAACTCCATTGAAGAAAGACAAAGAAAGAAAGTGAAGGAGAAAAGATAAACCTAAAGAAAAAGCTTGGATTTTGTAAGTTTCTTAAACTTACTATTAGAAAGGAATTTGTTCCTTATGATCTAGGCTACATCTTGTGAGTTTCTTAAGTTATTCTTTTCTTTATTTCTTGTGTTTTTGTTGATGGAAATTTGTTTGAAAGTGTTGAGCATGTATGATGAAGAAAGAGAATGACTATTGTAGTTATATGTATTCTTTTAAGGTTTATGAAACCATGTTGCTATTCTAGAGTTGTTGACCCACTCTTAAATGACCTAGATTTGATCTTGAGTTGTTTCATTGTGTTGAGACTTGAATTGGATGAAAGATTGATGATTGAACTAATTGATTTGGTGTATTTAGTCTAATTTGACCAATTTGTTGAAATTGAGAAATTAGGGTTTATAACCAATTCTAAATTGGGGCTTTTGAGATATGTTGTGTATTTGTATGTGTATATGATGCATATAAAGTTTCATGTTGATTGGATTTCATTTGGATGAGTTTTGAAGCATGAAATGACAAAAGGCACAAAATGCCCCCATATGAAGCATTCGGCCAAGATATTAATTTTTGGAATTAATGTTGCTTTTGGTGTTTTGATGTTTTGAACATGCTAAGTTCATCTTAGAAATGATTTAGAATCATTCAAAATTGATTGGATCAATTTCGGACTAAAATGGACAAAATACCATATAAGGGTAATTTGGTAATTTCACTTGAATATGATTCATTTGAAATTTTATTTCATAATTTGATTATTGGAATATTAAATAAATATGTTTATTTAATAAATCCGAGAAAAAGTTTTGAAATCCGAAAAATACGATTTTCGCCGCTTCCGCTGCGTTACCGATTCACCCAGTAATAAAACCCCTTCAAAATGGTATCAGAGCAAGTCTGATTCTAGGCCATGAAAAATGATTGGCTTTATTTTAATCATCTTTTCTTGATTTTATGCATGCTTATTAGAAACTAAATCTGTTAGATTTAGGGTGTATGACACTTAGCGGAAAATCCCTGATAATAAAGTTTTATTGTAATTATGTATTTGATGCATGTTATATGGTCCGTCTCGTCAATACGGTTTATGAATATCTCTTTGTGACTACATCCGAGACCGTGCCTCTGCTGTGAGGATGTAGTTGATAAAGATTTATTTATACCGAACGTATATCAGATACTAGGTAAATTCAAGTAAAAGCGGAATTCTGAACGTGCCCTAGCTGTCAGGATTACGTGAGTAACTTGAGTTATCATTGACGAGTTTAACCTTGGTACGTCTCCTTGTGTGCCTGCCTCCGCAG
>SKCR01031681.1:0-18595 GCA_019454045.1 Zanthoxylum bungeanum | reverse complement strand
GGAAAATACTTAAGCAGTAAGTTTCATATATAAATGAAAGAGTACGGTGTTCTTTCATGTGAGGACTCCTCCCGAGACACGTCAGTTAGACGGTGTGTCTGAACTAAAACCGAATTTTGTTGGACATGATAAGGTTTATCACGAGTCGCTCTGAGCTACTATTCCTTCTACAGGATATGTATTAACAGTGCAAAACATATTTAGAATAAGGTTCCATATAAATCTGTTTGACAGATATCATATAGGATATGAACAGGGAAAAACGGGGTTTCTCATCCTGATAATTTGGGTATGCCAGGCATGACGTTTGGATGATACCAAACTAAAAGACCCAAATTGGATAAGTGCCAATATAGGTTATCCTAAGGGAAACCTTAAGTATAGTACTTATGAATCCCACATGAGAACAATGTGATTGTTGCTCACCATGCGGTTTTCCTGAGAGAAATACCGATATGCAGTGGTCAGTGGGAGGATAGTGATACTCGATGAAAATCGGAGTAATACTGTTCAAGGCACGAAGTCCTTAATGGAACACAAATAGTTCATCTATGATGAAACTATACCATTAATCTTCAAATACACAAGAACCTAGTAGATCGGATAGAGTCAGAAAACAACCTAGGGTATGGGTTTCTGATCTCACCTCATAAAGATGTCAATCTTATGGTGGTGTACCATCTGACTACGTTTTGAGGAAGTGATACAAGGTATCGACTCCCTGTTGTGGCAAAGTGCCATGAATCCGAAATGGATTCCATGTATAACAACTACTTTGGATAATAGTTGTTGTACCATAAGGCATTGTGCCTATGGTACATTAAACGTCTTCAAGGAAGACATACATGGATGGCAACATACCAAAGTACAAAGCTAGGCTTTTGACCGAAAGGTATCGTTATCAACATTGTGTTAATAACAGTTCAACCTTTTACCTGTTGCCATAGTAAATCCATTTTGAAAAATGCTTGTTGATAACTGCGTATTTCATTTATGAAATGTGTCAGTTACAGATCAAAATCGCTTTCCTGAAAAGGAAACCTTTTGGAGGATATTTACAACATCCTGACGATTTTATATAACCGACAAACAAGGTTTGCGGGTTATTCGATCCATGTTTGGATCAATGCAAGCATAAGGTTCTTGGAACTGACGTTTTGAAATAATCATAATGGTTTATGATTTGACTCAAAACGAAATATTTCTTGTGTGTATATAAGGAGGTTAGTGGGAGAGCGCACTGACAAGAATATTCCCATATAGCTATTGTTGAAAGCTTGGCTTTCAATAGAAATTCTCCGTAGAATTCTGGGAGATAACAACCTTTATTAGAGGAATAAAGATCTACTGGGATAGATTTGGAGTTGTTAACACTCTCTAGGAAATTGTACATTTAAAATGTACTTGTATTGGTGTCTCATACGCTTCGAGCATATGGAGTCACAATCGGGTCAATCCAAGTGATAGTCACTGGATTGAAGTTAAGAACATCTGTTAGTATCTCTGAGAACTAAAGATGCTGTCTTTTACTATGGAGAAGGAGAACTTGAAGTGACTGGGATCACTGCAGCAAGTTTCCAAACGATTAAATACTGCGGTACTATAAAGTTTGAATAACGGGACAGTGAGTTGGAAATCTTCCAAGCAAGATAACTGTTGCCGAATAAACAACAAATGCGGATTATTGCTGCAGCTGAGGCAGCAATAGAAGCCATTTGGATCAATAGTAAATCTAATTAGATTAGATATAGTTCTGTTAGCAGCTGAGCAGGCGTCAGCACAGGCTAAGGAATTAAAGGTCTCATCGACGATCCAGATATATACTTCTATATCATCTGATTCGTTCGGATCATACATCGTGGCGATGTGATGACGTATAAATCGCGTCAAACGATAATCAAACAAATCCGCAGACGAAAACCTTTCCTCAGCAATTTGAGCGAACCGTACATAGTTCAGGTGTAGGACACTTGAGTGACTCGCTACGTGCCAAGTGGGAGATTGTTGGATAATATGACCCATAGCGTCACTATTTGCACAGAACATTGTGTTGTTGTAGCAAATTAACTATGTAATAAGGAAATTGCACTCTCATCATTTGTGATTAGATCACCATAGATATATAAATGAAGAGAGGTCCCTATGATTAGTTCCTGGATTGAGATGATATGAGACAGTATCAGTCCACGAAGGATTAATCATTAAATATCCCTAGCCGTAGTATTATCGAGACTGGACATCGATAATGCGGAATAGGCTAGTATTGCACTTGTGCGCGTTGTGAGGGCACAACGGCATAGTTCTCATATATATAAGTATTGGATACTTGTGCAAGTGCGATAGGAGGTCGTGTTTCACCGATGGTACGGGAAACAGCTTCGCTCTGGATAGACCCTTCGGAATCCCATTGGTATTATGCTATGTGTCTATGGGAGGCCGAATTCAAGGTAGGTGTGTATAGTCTTAACCTGAGACTTACATCGCTAATACTTACGATAATCGATAGACTTTGGTCTTGGTGGTACAGGGCTTTAACCGGTTCTGCGTACACCACTTCTGGGTTTATCAGAGAGTCGTAGTGTATTGGATGTGATGTCGAGACGGAAGTATCACTCCAGTCATAGTGGAGATGATGTCACGCAGGATACGGTATTAGTGCTCTTAAGTGATGCGCATCCAATCGTGATATTATGACCAGGTCATGAATATCCGATTATAGAGACTAGTTACCAGACATCCGATATGTGTTTCGGACGGGGCAGACACTTATCCAGCCCCAGCCCTAGCACGTGACTATCCGATACTGGACCGATATGCACAATACAATTGTATACTACGCTTGATACAGATCTTTGATATTCTTTGATGAATATGTCCGGAGAACTTGGTAGACTTGGTGCTTTGCTAGGAGTTGACCTTGTCTCGTAAATCGGTAGAACGTAGTACTTGGTACGTACGTGATTCGGATACTCCGACGACCGTATTTACTGCCAGATTATCCGGGGATCTCATGGGTCGCTTCCCGATAATCCACCGATGACGCACAACTCGCACTCTTGAATAATCTGGGATTATACAGAAGAGAGAGAAAATTAATCTAGGATTAATAACGGAGATGTTTTATCCGGGATAAAATGTCGTCTAAAGAGAGAGAACGATTAATTCGGAATTAATCGATGTATTAATATATTCGATATATTAGACGAAATTAGATTTCGACGCGGAATTAAAATCAGATTTTAATTCGGGCAAACGAGTTAATTTAGAATTAATTCGTTAGCGACGTAAATAATAATTTCGCTAGGCGCAATTATTTATTTAAATTCGATTGAATTAACGTCGCGACGTAAGCTCGGTATTTCGGAAATATTGAACCCGAACGCGTGAGTGCATGTGGGCCCACTTTCATTTGGAAACGTGTGGGGCCCACATGACACATGTCATTCTAATGCATTGCATGTAGATTGTGTACATTGCACTCAATGTCATTGCATGGAAATTGAGTGTTTGACACTCTAAGCCATTGCATGCTTTGTGTCATAATTTTATTATTAATTTAATAAATATTATGGCATAAATATAAATTGATTTTTGGTAAATCATTTTAATAACAACACAATTCAATCTCTCTCAAATTCTCTCTTCCTCTCACGGCAATGGTGGCCATTCTTCACTGGTTTTGAACCAGTTTGGGCGTGACAATAAGGGAAGCAAGAGTGGTTTCTCATGGTGAGAAATCAAGTGCTAGCACACTTACAAGTCTTGCGAAGGTGGTAGGGAGGTTCGACCATGAGGCGGGACTCATCCGATGGAGTTTGGAGCTTCGTTTTGAGACCCGAAACTGCCAAGACAGTGAGCATGGACTGGTTGCAGTGGCGTGAGCAAGGCAGTACGTTTTTGGCCTTGATTCGTCTTCAAATCGACATAACCGATCAATGTGAGTATTCCGCTACCTCCGTTGATGTATTCACGCATTATTTCATGTCTTGATTTGATCTTGGGACCTTAGAAATAACCAACAGTATGTTTGTTATTGAGATAAATATGACTACTTCTAGTTTTAAAAATTGGATTTTTGATTCTGGTTGTGCTGCTCATATATGTACTGATTTGCAGGATCTGCAGAATAGCAGGATGCTGGCTTCAGGGGAGGTTGACCTACGAGTCGGAAATGGAACTCCAGTTGCTGTTTTGGCTGAAGGGACTTTTGTTTTGGAATTGCCCTCGGGGCATGTGCTTAAACTTTTGAACTGTTTTTATATACCTAGTTTGACTAGGAATATCATATCTGTATCTTTGTTAACCCAGCATGGGTACACTTTTGTATTTAGAAACACTGGGTGTTATTTATATAAAGGTGATGCAGCAATTTGCACTGCCGTTGCAAATAATGGCCTTTATATTTTGAATATAAATGAATCTCCTAAACATAAAATAACAAACAAAAGGATCAAAAGGAGTAATCTAAAAGATGTAGCTTACATGTGGCATTGTCGTCTAGGACACATTAACAAGACTCGCATATCCACACTTCGAAGAGTGGGTACTTGGACGGATTTGATCTTAATTCATATGATGTCTACGAATCTTGTCTTTTAGGCAAAATGCCTAAATCACCTTTTAGTGGTAAAGGTGAACGTGCCACAGAACTGTAGCCCTCGTTCATAGCGACGTATGTGGGCCCATGTCTAGCCAGGCTAGAGGTGGATATCATTACTTCGTAACCTTTACGGATGATGCATCTCGTTATGGTTATGTGTATCTAATGAGACACAAGTCGGAAACTTTTGAGAAATTCAAAGAGTTTCGACACGAAGTAGAAAAACAAACAGGCAAGAGTATTAAGACATTGCGGTCGGACCGTGGTGGCGAGTACTTAAGTTATGAGTTTCAAGATTACTTGAAAGAATATGGTATTCTTTCACAGTGGACTCCTCCTGGAACACCGCAATTAAACGGTGTGTCTGAACGGAGAAACCGTACCTTGTTAGACATGGTAAGGTCGATGATGAGTCGCACTAAGCTACCAATATCCTTCTGGGGATACGCATTAAACAGTGCAATACTTATTTTGAATAAGGTTCCGTCAAAGTCTGTTGAACAGACTCCATATGAGATATGGACAGGGAGGAAACCAGGTTTCTCTTTCCTGAAGATTTGGGGATGTTGGGCATATGTTAAACGTTTGGAAGGTACCAAACTAGAACCCAAATCAGATAAATGCCTTTTCGTGGGATATCCTAGGGAAACCAAAGGATATTACTTCTATCACCCACATGAGAACAAAGTATTTGTTTCTCTACATGCATTTTTCCTTGAGAAGGAATTATTAGATGCAGTGGTAAGTGGGAGGAAGGTGGAGCTCGATGAAAATCGTAGTGATACTGTTCCTGGCAATGAATCAACGACGGAACATAAACAGACCATCCGGGATGAGTCTGTACCACAATCTTCATATACACAATGACCGCGTAGGTCGCAGAGAGTCAGGACAGTACCTGAGAGGTATGGGTTCCTGATCTCGCCTCATGTAGATATTAATCTTATTGAGGATAATCACCCGTCTACGTATGAGGAAGCAATACAGAATATTGATTCCGCTTTATGGCAAGAAGCCATGAAGTCCGAGATGGATTCCATGTACGCCAACCAAGTTTGGACACTGGTTGATGCACCAGAAGGCGTAATGCCTATTGGATGCAGATGGATCTTCAAGAAGAAGACCGACATGGATGGCAACGTACAAACGTACAAAGCTAGGCTTGTAGCAAAGGGGTATCGTCAATAATATGGTATTGATTATGACGAAACTTTCTCACCCGTTGCCATGATTAAATCCATTCGGATAATGCTTGCAATAGCTGCATATTTCGATTACGAGATATGGCAGATGGACGTTAAAACGGCTTTCCTTAACGGAAACCTTTTGGAGGATGTTTATATGCAACAGCCTGACGATTTTATCGTACCTAGACTTGCAAACAAGGTTTTTAAGTTAAATCGATCCATTTATGGATTGAAGCAAGCATCACGGTCATGGAATCAGCGTTTTGATGAGATCATAAAAGAATATGATTTCGTACAAAACGATGATGACCCTTGTGTATACAAGAAGGTTAGTGGGAGAGCACTGACTTTTATTGTCCTTTATGTCGACGACGTATTGCTTATAGGTAAGGACATTCCCATGCTAACGTCGGTGAAAGCTTGGCTTTCATTAAAATTCTCCATGAAAGATCTGGGAGAAGCAGCCTTTATTTTGGGAATAAAGATCTACTGGGATAGATCTAGAAAGCTGCTTGGACTCTCCCAGAGTACATATATTGACAAAGTGTTGAAGCGATTCAACATGGATCAATCCAAGAAGGAATTGATGCCAATGTCGCGTGGTATCCTTCTGTCTAAAGACATGTGTCCTAAGACTAAAGAAGAGAGAGATAACATGAGTCGGATACCGTTCGCCTCGGCAGTCAGATCGATCATGTATGCCATGATATGTACGCGACCTGATGTGTCATATGCTTTGAGCATATGCAGTCACTATCAGGCTGATCCAGGTGAAGGTCACTGGATGGCAGTTAAGAATATCCTTAAGTATCTTAGATGAACTAAGGATGCTTTCTTAATTTATGGAGGTGGAGAACTTGAGGTGTCTGGGTACACCGATGCAAGTTTCCAAACCGACAAGGACGACTTCAAGTCGCAATCGGGGTACATTTTTTGTTTGAATAACGGAGCAGTGAGCTGGAAATCTTCCAAGCAAGATACTGTTGTGGATTCAACAATAGAAGCATAGTATATTGCTGCGTCAGAAGCAGCAAAGGAGGCAGTTTGGATCCGAAAATTCCTAATCGGATTAGGAGTAGTTCCGTTAGCAGCTGAGCCCGTGCCATTGTATTGTGACAATAACGGGGCTATAGCACAAGCTAAGGAACCAAGGTCTCATCAACGATCCAAGCATGTTCTTCGGCGTTACCATCTGATTCGGGAGATTATACATCGTGGCGATATAAAAGTCGAGAAGGTCGCATCGGATGACAATATTGCAGATCCGCTGACGAAGGCTGTTCTTCAGGATGTGTTTGAACGACATATACATAGTTCAAGTATTAGATGCTTGAGTGTCTGGCTATAGGCCAAGTGGGAGATTGTTAGACATTATGACCCATAGCGTCACTGTTTTGTAAATGATATTGTATTATTGTACAAAATCAACTATGTGATAATGAAATTGCCTTTTGCCGTTTTGTAAAATTATTTACTTTGATATATAATGGCAAAAGTCCATCTGATTAGTTCCGTATTGAGATGATATGAGACAGTATCAATATAAAAGGTTTAATCATTAAATATCCCTAGTTGGAGTATTATCGAGATCGGACATCGATAATGCGGAATAGACTAGTATTGCACTTGTGCGAGTTGTGATGGCACAACGGCATAGTTCTCATATATTTAAGTATTGGATACTTATGCAAGTGCGATAGGAGGTTGTGTTTTACCGATGGTACGGAAAACAGCTTCGCTCTGGATAGACCCCCGGAATCCCATTGGTAGTATGTCTGCGTGTCTATGGGAGGCCGCATCAGGGTAGGTGTATATGGTCTTAACCTAAGATTTGCATCGCTAGTACTTGCGACAATCGGTAAACTTTGGTTTTGGTGGTTCGGGGCTTTAACCGGTTCTGTGTACGCCTCTTCTGGGTTTATCGGGAATCGTAGTGTACTGGATGTGATGTCAAGATGGAAGTATCACTTCAGACATATGGAGATGATGATCACACTGGATACAAAACTAGTACTCTATAAAAGGTTGCAACCGTCGGGACAATATGACTAGGTCAGGATTGTCCGATTTAAAGAGACTAGTTGTTTGATGTCCGATATATGTTTCGTACGGGGCAGACACATTTCCAGCCCCAGGCCTAACATGTGATCGTCCGATACTGGATCGATGTACGCGATACTACGGTATACTACGCTTGATAAAGATCTAATATTCCAATAAGAATATTTATGGAGAATTGGGTAGGTATGGCGCTTTGCTAGAAGCCAACCTTGTCTTGTAAATCGGTAAAAACGTAGTACGAGGTACGTACGTGTTTGGATTATCCAACGACCGTATTTACTGCCAACATATCCGGAGATCTCTTGGGTCGCTTCCTGAAGATTCACCTATGATGTTTGATTCGAACTTTATTAATCTTGGATTAATTACGGAGAAACTTTATCTTGGATAAAATGCTTAATTAGGAGAGAGAACGATTAATTTGGAATTAATCGATAAAATAATATATTCGATATATTAAACGAAATTAGATTTCGACGCGGAATTAAAATCATATTTTAATTCGGGCAAACGAATTAATTTAGAATTAATTCGTTAGCGATGTGAATAGTAATTTCGCTAGGCGTAATTATTTAATTCACGTCGCGACGGAAATTCGTTAATTCGGAATTAGCAAAACCGTGCCCGAAAGTGTTTGCGGACACATTCGTATTTTGAAACGAGTGGGACCCGCAAATCACATCGCGAAGTCTCATCA
This sequence comes from Zanthoxylum bungeanum, assembly GCA_019454045.1. Lineage (NCBI taxonomy): Eukaryota > Viridiplantae > Streptophyta > Magnoliopsida > Sapindales > Rutaceae > Zanthoxylum > Zanthoxylum bungeanum. The sequence goes on along the minus strand of SKCR01031681.1, from coordinate 10,050 downwards.
ATTGACACGACTAGTTGATGGATGTATCTAGTCACCTTTAAGGGATGATACATTGTCACTATTCTCAATGTAAGTTGGTGAGGCCATTTAATGGCTTTTGGGAGGGAAAACCTTTTCACGGTTTTTGAAGGGTTCTTTACCAAAATATTTTGGTAATTGTTATTATCATCATTTCACGTTTTTGAAACAATAAAAAGTGAAAAAGAAAACCAAAAGCCTCTCTCCCTCTTCTTCTTCTTGCTCACACCGTGAGCTTCCACAAGGCAGAAAAATTGTTTTTCATTTCTCCATTTTTGCTAGCACAATGAGGGATCAAAGGAGGTGATAGGGAAACAACCTTGGAGCTTGGAATACTAGAAGACTTGAAGCTTCTCTCCTTCTTGCTCTTGGCCGAAAGTTTCCACCTTGAAGACTCAATGATTCTCTTCATCAATTTTCGTCACAAGCTTTGTAAGTATGATTCCGCCATGCTTCAAGCTTTGCATGTATAAATTTGTGTATTTCATTGGCTTACACTTTCTTTGGGACTAATTATAGAAACCAACAGGTCTACCCCTGACTCCGGTTCTTCCCTTGGGTGGCATCAAAATCTAAGAAATTAAGAGGGAAAAATAGTCAATTACATTTAAAGGAATTATAACTAATTAGAATGAGACATACATTGATACAAAGTTACTAGAGTAAACAGCCTCTTATATATAGTAGTACCCTGGGTATACTACATATACAATACACTGTTACTCTCTTACTGCAGTCATTCACTCCCTATACCATGCTGTGATACCATCTTTGTAACATCCCCATTAAGGGAATGTTACCGACAGGGAACAGATCCTACTGCCACCTAAGCCTTTAAATTATTCTAATGAACACTTGTTCTTATTGCAATACCATGCAAACTTATAACTAGTTACACATGCAAACTCAAAATTAACATAATTGCATAATCATGAAATATATACATATCTGAAAATATTTATCGTACGTACAACATCAAACATATGTCTACAATACATCAAAATGAAATCCCAGAGAACTACATTCTATATGAATATAGATCTGGAATGATTAACCCTATAACTAGTGACTACATCATAACTATTGTCCTCAAGCTGACTCTCTAAAAGTTGCACGTGGCTCACTAAAAGACAAATCCTGTAAAAGAAATGAGAATTGGTGGGGGTGAGTCATATGGAACTCAGTGAGCGGAGCTACAAAATCAAAGAAACTGTATCACTGTAACTTTTTAAATTACTTTCGCTTTAAAACGTTTCTGAAATCTTTATTTGCAAACTAATTTGTTGCTTTTATACTTGAGGAAAACCATTTCTGAAATACTTTTTGTATAAGAATCTATGGTACTGTAGAAAACCTGACCCATAGGGGCGCTACGTATAGTCGTCCGCTCATACGGCTAACTAGTGGTCTTGGGGCATTATGTATCGTCGTCCCCTAAGCAATTGAACTAGAGCCAGTAGTGCTGATCCATGCTACTACATGACCCTGAAACTAGGGTCTAGGGGCGTTACGTATCGTCGTCCCACTAACCCTAAACTACGTGTGCACACATTTTCTTTCCGTCAATTCCATAAGTCAAAGCTGATGTGGGATTTTCCCCCATGCCTCCAAAATCATAAATGCTCATGCTTTTAAATCTTAAAATTTCTGAAAACTTTCTTACATAAGAAATAAATGATATTTAGTATGGCTAACGCCCTAAAGCATTTAAAGTAAATCTTGATCAATAATAAGTAAATACAAATCAACTTTGTTAGAAAAGCATCCACTCACAGATTTGAAGTTCGGTCAACTCTACTTCACGTCGCTGAGGGAGAACGCGGATCTTGTCAAGTATCCATTTGGAATAAGCTTAGTTAGAACATGAGTTGTAAAACATGGCTCGAAATTTAATTAAGTTTCTTAATCTAGTTAAATTATCCCCTCTATATTTCATGCATAAGTGTTTTAATCTTGATACAGATCCCTTAGGATGTATTCTATCCTTATGAATAAAGTGGGGAAAACTAAAAAAAATTGAATTAAAAAAGTCACGCGTTGTGACTCTGGGACGCACTCGTCGCGACTTCGGATAAAACAGAGGCTCTGGATTTGATACGCCGCAAACTCATGAAGTCTAAATATGAGGTTCTACCTCGTTATGCGTCGCGACGTGAGGCCATTTCCAAGGCCAATCTTTGCCTCTTCAATCATCAACTTACAACCTCCATTGGTACACTACCAAAAACAACATTATACACTCAATTCACCACCAAGCTAAGTCCTTTACTTTCCAACACCATCAAATTCTTTAAATCTTTACTAGATCAATCAACTAGGGTAACATTCTTAGGATTGTCTAAACATCAACTCCTTAACACAAAACCATTCAAGCTAAATTATTTTCAAGTCAACAACACACTACAATCATCAAACTATCAAAACTCAAAACATGAAAGTTTGGGTCAATAAACCTTACCTTATTTTAGTGTCTTTTTCACCAAAGAAATCTCAAAGCTTCTTTCTTCCACTTGGACTTAGATTGGGGTAATGAAATTAACTAATCTTTGGGGTTGAAAACAAAGGAAAGAAAACTTTATTTCTCCCTTGTTGTTTCTAGGGTTGATAATGGAAGAGGGAGATAAGAAGAAATAATGGGTTTTTCATTTTTTTAGATTTTTTTTGTTTCTTTATTTCATTTTCCAAATAACCCTTTCTAGAAAAAAATGGGATATAATTTCTACTATTCAATGGGCCCAAATTTGGGCTAGACTTGTTTAATTTTCCTCTATAGCCCAAGCTTTCACTTAAGGTTAATTATTTAATTAAGCCTCTGAAATTTCAACTAACACTCAGAAAATCTTTTCTAAGTCGTCTAGTTACTTCATTTGATTTGTTGTAAGATTTCGGGTCGTTACACTAGCCACTTAGTTTGTTCTAAGACTTATCTCAAGAGTTGAATAAAAAGAAACCAAAATAGAAACCAAAACAAATCTTCTGTGACACTTTAATCTCTAAAGAGTTTAGAGATTACCTTGTGTGTCTAGCCCACAATAGTTTCTGTTAGACATAGCACAGAAGGATATTTGGTCTCAAACCAAAATCATCTTCATCTTCCTTTTCTCCAAACCATTCGACAATGAGTAGATTTTGCTCATTGCCACCACTTTGGGTTGTTTAATGGGGCTCAGTTTATTTTAATTTTAATCCATAAAAAATAGGAAACATTAAGGGGTGTTTTAAGAGTATTGTAGGGCTGTTTTAAACTGGAAAAATCAGACCAGAAACACTAGTGGATTCACTTATAATGGGGATGATTTGGGTAGTGAGATGGGTCCGATTTCAGGTCCAAAATAGTCCAGATCTAATCAGCTGATTGGGGGCTATTTCATGGCTGAAAATAAAATTTCACTGAAGGAGCTAGTCACATTAGGCTAGACAAAGGGAAGTCCATATAATGTTCGACATATATTATCGTTTCTACACATCTTTTATTCCCTCAACGTTTGCAACAACACAAGCAGTTTTCAAGGTTCTTATTGATCTTCAAGAAACTGCATATAAAAATTCCTTTCATCGAGGCATTAGAGCAAATGCCCCACTATATGAAGTTTTTGGAAGATATCCTGTTAAAGAAAATGAAGTTGTGTGAGTTTCAAACTTTAGCACTTACAGAAGAATGTAGTGTCATATTGTAGAAGAAGCTGCCACCCAAGTTGAAGGATTTTGGTAGCTTTACCATACCATGTACAATTGGCAACCACTACTTTGGTAAGACATTATGTGATTTGGGTGCGAGCATCAACCTAATGCTGTTGTCTATTTACCAGAATTTGGGTTTGGGAGAGGTGAGACTGACTACTATTACACTACAGCTAGTAGATAGATCCCTCACTTATCCTCACGGAAAAATAGAGGATATATTGGTAAAAGTGGACAAGTCATCTTCCCCGTGGACTTCATAGTTTTAGACATGGAGGAAGATAGTGAAGTTCCCATCATCCTTGGACAACCCTTCTTTGCAACAAGCAGAACGCTGATCTTGTTGGGATTTATGTCATAAACTTCATGTATTGTAAAACGGAATTGATTATTGTAATCATAATAAAAACATTATTCATTTTATCAAAGTTGATTGATTTATATCACATATTGTCTAATTGTCTTGTTTACATTGATTACTATTGTACCTTAAGACTTAGTGTATGTTTGATGCACAAGAGGGTTTATGTCTAAAGTTAGTAACCTAAATAGTCCATATGTAGCAAACAAAGAGGGTACTTTTTTGTGGTTTATCTATAGCTGCGGTCTATTCTATAATTGTATGACGACCTTGATCTATGATCGTTCATGTAGTGATATGGGAGTGGAGGCACCTTGTATGATGAGATCATATAGGACTGGACTCAGATAAATATGAATTTCTTATAATATCCATTAACCGAAGAAATTCATTTTATTTAATAGATGGTCATATATGGATTCGATCTTAATCCTAAGTGTACTACGAACTTTTGCATGACAGGCTATGTCCTTTGATTTACTATGGTGAGGTTGGTGTTGCATTCCCTGCCAATAACTACATATTTTTGGGATATGTTTTGCTGTGTATCTGGGAACGTTTTACATAGATATGGAATTCACTTCTTCTTACGAGAAGTATAAGAATATCTTTTTTAAGAGTTGATTGGGGACTTGAACAATTTGATCGCTCAAATTTTTTATTACGAATAGAAAGTTTTATATTCATAATTGTTATAAATTAATTGTTTATTATAGAATCAATGGTGCTTAAGAGACAAAATATTTAGAGGGGTTTAACAGATTTTTGACCTGGCTCTATTTGTGAGATATTCGTGAAGGGCTATATCCATATGTAATGAGAACCATTTTTTCTAATATTTCCATACTTGCTCAATGACAAATATATGAGAGAAATTTACGTTTAAAGAAAAGTAACATGAAAGTTGTCTTGGTCTTTTGAAGACCTACATTTGTCCTGAAGGAGGATCGTGTTCTAGAGCCAAGTTGTATATGATACTCACAAAAGGTGGGTATGACCAATGAGAAGACCCATTGTTAATTGGTAGTATGGATATCAGGTGTTCTTGTTGTAAAGCATGAACCAATGGCTGCAAGATCAATGATGATGTAATCATTGCAAGACATATTCGGGTATCCTTTGGAGTGGTAACGTTATGAGGCCTTATTCTCAATGATGACCATGAAGATGAAGGAGATGACATCCATCCAAAAGAATGTCTTGAGGATGATGACCCACTTCGATGCGGCCGCCCATCATCAGATGGCAATAAAAATAGGATATCTTTCGAAGAGTCTCATGCAGTTTAAGAGCAACTTTGTTGTGAACAAGTTGATTTTCACCCTTATATAATTGTTATATATGCTTACCTTTTTAGAGACCATGGTGATGGATCCTTGTGAGGCTAGTTGAGAGGAAAATGTTTCTGAGTCTTTCAAAACTACAAAGAAAAGAAAGAAACACTATTAAGGCTAAGGTTATAGCTATTTGATACATGGAAAGACCTTGCTGAAGGTAACTTTACCATTAGAACCATGACAGAGAATGCTTTTTCAGTAAAAGCAGTGGGAGTTATTAGTTTTCAATATTCAAATAAATGTTATTTGAATTTAAACAAATTGTTGTTTATTCTCATTTTGTCGCAGAAATTTGATTTCTGTTTCAAAACTATTGCATGATGGTTTCCATTTTATTTAATAATAATAGTTATTATTTCAAAAATGGATTACCTATATGCAAAGAAAACTAGGAGATAACTGTTAGTGTTCCTAGAACATGCCAAGGATCTCTAAGATGATTTTGTGTGTGAATATTCAAAGAAGTTGCGGAATAAACTTACAATAATCGGATTTGATGGATGTATGAAGTTCAAAACTTTTGATCCTTTGTGGAAGCTCCAAGCTTTATCTTTGTGTTCCAAACTCAAGGAATTAGTTTCCCTATCACCTTGTTGGACTCCTTGAAAGTGCTAGATTGAAGAAATTTTGAAATAAAATTTCTAAGGAAGAAGATGAAGTTCACAACAAAGTGAGGGGAGAGGGAGAGAGTTTCGTTTGTTTATATTTGAATTCTAAAATCAATTACCAAGTCAACTGTTGGACAAAATGACCCATAGCGTCACTATTTGCACAGATCATTGTGTTGTTGTAGCAAATTAACTATGTAATAAGGAAATTGCACTCTCATCATTTGTGATTAGATCACCATAGATATATAAATGAAGAGAGGTCCCTATGATTAGTTCCTGGATTGAGATGATATGAGACAGTATCAGTCCACGAAGGATTAATCATTAAATATCCCTAGCCGTAGTATTATCGAGACTGGACATCGATAATGCGGAATAGGCTAGTATTGCACTTGTGTGCGTTGTGAGGGCACGACGGCATAGTTCTCATATATATAAGTATTGGATACTTATGCAAGTGCGATAGGAGGTCGTGTTTCACCGATGGTACGGGAAACAGCTTCGCTCTGGATAGACCCCTCGGAATCCCATTGGTATTATGACTATGTGTCTATGGGAGGCCGAAATCAAGGTAGGTGTGTATAGTCTTAACCTGAGACTTGCATCGCTAATACTTACGATAATCGATAAACTTTGGTTTTGGTGGTAGGGGACTTTGACCGGTTCTGAGTACACCACTTCTGGGTTTATCAGAGAGTCGTAGAGTATTGGGTGTGATGTCAAGACGGAAGTGTCACTTCAGTCATATTGGAGTTGATGTCACGCAGGATACGGTACTAGTGCTCTTGAGTGTTGCGCAACCAATCGGGATATTGTGACCAGGTCATGTATATCCGATTATAGAGACTATGTTACCAGACATCCGACATGTGCTTCGGACGGGGCAGACACTTATCCAGCCCCAGCCCTAGCACGTGATTATCCGATACTGGACCGATATACACAATACTACGGTATACTACGCTTGATACAGGTCTATATATTCCTGTAAGAATATTTCTGGAGAATTGGGTAGGCATGGCGCTTTGCTAGAAGCCAACCTTGTCTTGTAAATCGATATAAACGTAGTACGAGGTACTTACGTGTTCGGACAGTCCGACGATCGTATTATTTACTGCCAACATATCCGGAGATCTCATGGGTCGCTTCCTGAAGATTCACCGATGACGTATGACTCGCACTTTGATTAATCTGGGATTAATTAGAAGAGAGAGATAGAATTAATCTGGGATTAATTCGATGAGAGAGAAAATTAATCTGGGTTTATTTACGGAGATATTTTATCTGGGATAAAATATTTATTAAAGAGAGAGAACGATTAATTTGGAATTAATCGATAAATTAATATATTTGATATATTAAACGAAATTGGATTTCGGCGCGGAATTAAAATTAGATTTTAATTCGGGCGAACGAACGATTAATTTGAAATTAATTCGTTAGCGCGTGAATAGTGATTTCGCTAGGCGTAATCATTTAATTACGACGCGACGGAAAAATTCGTTAATTTGGAATTAGCGAACCCGAGCCCTAGAGTGATTGCGAGCGCATTCGCATTTCGAATTCGAGCGCGGCACGCAAGTCACATCAAGCGTCAAATCGCTAGTCGCATCAATTGTCAAATCACTTGTCACTTTGAGTGATGTGATGTGACATGACATGTTGTCACTTTATTAAAGTGACTTGATGTGAATAGTAAAAGGTGATGGGAATAAAGGTGAAGGACTTTTGCTTTTTGCTTTTTCCATTTAACTTTTGTATTAAAGTAATACATATGTTTATTTATTTCATTTACCAAATATAATAATTGAAATTCGATTAATTCCAAATTAATCGTTCTCTCTCTCTAAATAAGGCACTTTATCCGAGATAAAGTTTCTCCGCAATTAATCCAAGATAAATAAGTTCGAATCAAATATCATAGGTGAATCTTCAGGAAGCGACCCAAGAGATCTCCGGATATGTTGGCAGTAAATACGGTCGTCAGATAATCCGAACATGCACGTACCTCGTACTACGTTCTTACGATTTACAAGACAAGGTTGGCTTCTAGCAAAGCGCCATGCCTACCCAATTCTCCAGAATATTCTTATAGGAATATAAGATCTATATCAAGCGTAGTATACCGTAGATTGCGTACATCGATCCAGTATCAGATGATCACATGCTAGGCCTGGGGCTGGAGATGTGTCTGCCCCGTACGAACATATATCGGACATCAAGCAACTAGTCTCTTTAAATCGGACAATCCTGACCTAGTCATATTGTCCCGACGGTTGCAACCTTTTATAGAGTACTAGTTCTGTGTCCTGCATGATCATCACCTCCATATGTCTGAAGCGATACTTCCATCTTGACATCACATCCAGTACACTACGATTCTCGATAAACCCAGAAGAGGTGTACACAGAACCGGTTAAGGTCCCCAACCACCAAAACCAAAGTTTACCGATTGTCGCAAGTACTAGCGATGTAAGTCTCAGGTTAAGACCATATACACCTACCCTGATGCGGCCTCCCATAGACACGCAGACATACTACCAATGGGATTCCGCGGGGTCTATCCAGAGCGAAGCTGTTTTCCGTACCATCGGTAAAACACAACCTCCTATTGCACTTGCATAAGTATCCAATACTTAAATATATGAGAACTATGCCGTTGTGCCCTCACAACGTGCACAAGCGCAATACTAGTCTATTCCGCATTATCGATGTCCGATCTCGATAATACTCCGACTAGGGATATTTAATGATTAAACCTTTATGGATTGATACTGTCTCATATCATCTCAATCCAGTATTAATCATATGGACTTTCGCCTTATAAATCAAAGTAAATAATATTACAAAACGGCAAAAGACAATTTCATTATCACATAGTTAATTTTGTACAATAATACAATATCATTTACAAACAGTGACGCTATGGGACATAATGTCTAACAATCTCCCACTTGGCCTATAGCCAGTCACTCAAGCATCTAATACCCGAACTATGTATGTGTCGTTCAAAAACTTGCTGAAGAACAGCCTTCGTCAGCGGATCTGCAATGTTGTCATCTGATGTGACCTTCTCGACCTTTACATCGCCACGATGTATAATCTCCCGAATCAGATGGTAACGTCGAAGAACATGCTTGGACCGTTGATGAGACCTTGGTTCCTTAGCCTGTGCTATAGCCCCGTTATTGTCTCAATACAATGGATCGGGCTCAGCTGCTAACGGAACTACTCCTAATCCGATTAGGAACTTTCGGATCCAAACTGCCTCCTTTGCTGCTTCAGATGCAGCGATGTACTCCGCTTCTGTTGTGAATCGGAAACAGTATCTTGCTTGGAAGATTTTCCAGCTCACTGCTCCTTTATTCAAACAAAAAAATGTACCCGGATTGCGACCTGTAGTCATCCTTTGCGGTTTGGAAACTTGCATCGGTATACCCAGATACCGCAAGTTCTCCACCTCCATAAATTAAGAAAGCATCCTTAGTTCGTTTAAGATACTTAAGGATATTCTTAACTGCTGTCCAGTGACCTTCACCTGGATCGGCCTGATAGCGACTGCACATGCTCAAAGCATATGAGACATCAGGTCGTGTACATATCATGGCATACATGATCGATCCGACTGCCGAGGCGAACGGTATCCGACTCATGTTGTCTCTCTCTTCCTGAGTCTTAGGACACATGTCCTTAGACAGAGAGGTACCACGTACCACTGGACCAATCCCCTCTTGGATTGTTCCATGTTGAATCGCTTCAACTCTTTATCAATGTATGTACTCTGGGAGAGTCCAAGCAGCTTTCTAGATCTATCCCGGTAGATCTTATTCCAAGAATAAAGGCTGCTTCTCCCAGATTTTCATGGAGAATTTTAATGAAAGCCAAGCTTTCACCGACGTTAGCATGGGAATGTCATTGCTATAAGCAATACGTCGTCGACATAAAGGACAATAAAAGTAAGTGCTCTCCACTAACCTTCTTGTATACACAAGGGTCATAGCGTTTTGCACGAAATCATATTCTTTTATGATCTCATCAAAAC
>SKCR01031680.1:0-18550 GCA_019454045.1 Zanthoxylum bungeanum | reverse complement strand
CGGCGAAAGTGTTGAGTCATTGAAGCAAGCATGATTGACTGAGCCGTGTCACAATCATCACTGTGAGTTTTCCATAACTCCAGCTCAATCAAGTGGCTCAGTGGGCTTAGGCCCGAGAGGTTTTTGTATCGTATACAGTATCCTCTCCGCCCAAGGACTATCCTCAGGTTCATTTCCCAGTCGGCGAAGTTGGTGCCCTTGAACACATTATCACCCATGATTATGTCACGGACATTTCCCTTGTTTGCCATCTTAACTACGATAATCTAATTATCTAGTTAACGATATGTGGGTACAGTCAAACTGTTACATAAAAAAAAATTTTACATTATATTAGTCCAACTAATGTGGAAAAATTGACGAAATAAGTTTTGTAAGCGCGCAAAGCTAAGTATCTGAACGATAATTGCAAATTCAATACAAGCCTCCCACTATTTTCTGCAAGTCTCTAACCCTCTGTTGAGTACTCGGGAAATCCATTTCCTAGTGGGCTAGGATCCCGTTAATAACACACAACCTTGACTTTGGCCAACAAATTGTATGATATTTAACTAGGTAGATCTCGAAGATCAATTGGATCCCATCCAATTCCTAGATCCGGTAGGTGGACATCCAAGTCCGAAACATATACATATGTCAATGCATCCAATACATTTTCCTAACCATTTCCTCTGAATCAACTAAGCCTTGGCTTTGGCACAACAAACCTAATGATTCCAGTTAAGCGGGACCCATTGACGAGGAAAGTTTCGTAATCAATGTCGATGACAAGAAGTGATCTTGACTTTGGCCAACAATCACAACTTGGACAGGACACCGATGTGGAACAAAACTCTCATGATTCAAACACATCCTCAATTAACAAAGGTCTTGACTTTGGCCAACAAACCAATGCAATTTCGGATCTTGAGAAAGATCATTCAACGGAAGGAAAATCGCTTAATATTGTTTGAGGGATTTTTTCGCGTAATTGGCAACCAATTAATTTATCTTTGTTAGGTCCTCATCATCATACACCCTTAAGCATGCTTCTAAAACATCACATAAAGCGCGTAAAGTAAAGTAATAGCGATATACGGATGGATATGAACAACAACTTGTTCCTAGAACAAATCACTCCTTTTCCTCTCCGCCGCTAGCACTATTCTACTCTTACCCCAATTACATAATACAATAAGAGAAACTCATTTACATTGAGGGGAATTAGGTGAGAAGAGAATACAAAGAGACCATAAGAGAAGGCTGGACACGCAGGTCCAATTTATAAATTCTAAATTTACAATAATTTCTAAAATTACCCTTCCCTCTAATATCCATCCGATATACACTATTCATCCATCACATCACATCCACATTCATTCATTCAAGGCATGTTATACAACCAATCAAATCCATTAATTAGTCTTTAATTAGGTGACAATACAATGTTCAAACAACATTGTTTGCATTTGTGCGAGTCCAACTCGTTTTGAGAATAATACTTATAGTATGAATTCACGAATTATATCGAACTACTCGTTAAATCCAATTAAGTCGTATTCAATACTAATCCTATTATTTATTCTAAATTAAATATTTACACTTTTATTGTGCTTTTATAACTTAGATTCCAAATCTAGTACTATCGGGTCTCAAAGCCCAACTAACATCTAATGTCCGTTTAATTAAAGTCCGATGGGCTTTCAATTGATTCTTTAGGCTTGGGTTTGGTCAATGTATGGGTCAAACCCATTACCAAGCCCAATAAGGAATCACCCTCATATGCCATAAAATCAATATCAAGCCCATAAGGCCCAATTAAACATAAAAGCCCATTTATTACATTTGGGCTTAAATGGTGTGATTTAGGCCCATTTTGGATCCATCCAAATGGTCCAAATATAATAGTTTTAGGCCCAATTCAAAATTAAGTCCAATTAACCAAATTTTAAAATTCCAAATTTTATAACTTAATTAATTAAAGTGTAATTGAATGATTAATCCTTTAATCAATATTCCCAAAATATCAAATTAATCCATTAATCATATTTTTATCTTAAATATATGTCCAACATTATTTAATCAAAAAATCAAGTCCCTAATCCTCCATCAAGCATTCGGCCAAGGTGATTAAAATGGTTCCGATTTCGTTTCGTTTCATCCAATCGAGTTACAAATCATCATTCCATATTATTTCAAGTCATCTAATGTCTTAAAATTAAAAATCATCTAGTCCATATGCTTGCATGTATTCGGCCAAGCCTCATTTGGGTTGGAAAAATTAATCCAATTTATTTTCCATGAATTGATGATGTATAATCTAAATAACACATACATATAAGCATATTTATCAGCAAACAAACTCATCAATCATGCTTCATACAATTTTCCCCAAATAACATCCTAATATTTTGCATACTCTTTAAGCTCTGGTACCATTGTTGGAAATAATTACCAAGCCCCAAGATCAACAAGAACAAGAAAAATATATAATACATGAATGAATAATTGAAGTATGGCGGAATCATACTCACAATACTTGAAATGGATGCTTAGATGATGCGAAAACTCCTCCCTTGTGCAGTGAAGCTCTCGGCCAAGAAGAAAAGAGGGACTCCAAGTCGAGTTTGATCCTTCCAAGCTCAAGGATTAGTTTCCCATATCACCTATGTATGATCCCTTGAAGGTGCTAGCCTTTGTTGTGATTTTGAATGCACAATTTTTCTTCAAATCTTGCTGTTGGTTTCTATAATATGTCCCAAACAAAGATTAAGCATGTGAAATACTAAAAGAATATATATATAACATGAAGTATGGCGGAATCATACTTACAATATCTTGTGATGAAGAAGATGATCAAATGGTAGAAGCTCCAAGTTGTGGAAGATTCGGCCAGAGGAAGAGAAGACTTGAAGCTCCAAGCTTTTGTATTCCAGCTCTTTGATGGTTTCCCTATCACCTCTTTTGATCCCTTGCTTGTGCTAGCAAAATGGAGAAATAGAAGATCAAATCTTCCTTGCCCTTGTCAATGGAGTTCTCGGTAATTTGAGAGAGAAGAGAGATTTTGTGTAAAGTCTTAATTGATTTTTGTTTTTTCCAAAAATCAATTTTATTTATGTTATAATTTATTAATTAATAATAATCTATGACATAAACCATGCAATGGCTTAGAGTGTCAAACACTCAAACTCCATGCAAAACCTTTGAGTGTAATGCACATATCACCATGCAATGCCTTAGAGTGTTTTGTACACTATTAACATGCAATGCCTTATCAATAAAATAATGCATATAATGACAAGTGTCATGTGGGCCCCACACGTTTCCAATGAAAGTGGGCCCACGTCCACTCACGCGTTCGGGTTTGATATTTCCGAAATACCGAACTTGCGTCGCGACGTTAATTAAATCGAATTAAATAAATAATCGCGCCTAGCGAAATTATTATTTACGTCGCTAACGAATTATTTCTAAATTAACTCGTATGCCCGAATTAAAATCTAATTTTAATTTCGCGTCGAAATCGAATTTCAATTATTATATTGAATATAATAATCTTTCTGATTAATTCCAAATTAATCGTTCTCTCTCTCTAAATAAGGCACTTTATCCAAGATAAAGTTTCTCCGTAATTAATCCAAGATTAATAAATTCGAATCAAATATCATAGGTGAATCTTCGGGAAGCGACCCAAGAGACCTCCGGATATTTTGGCAGTAAATACGGTCGTCGGATATCCGAACACGTACGTACCTCGTACTACGTCTTTACCGATTCACAAGACAAGGTTGGCTTCTAGCAAAGCGCCATGCCTACCCAATTCTCCAGAAATATCTTATAGGAATATAAGATCTATATCAAGCGTAGTATACCGTAGTATTGCGTACATCGATCCAGTATCGGATGATCACATGCTAGGCCTAGGGCTGGAGATGTGTCTGCCCCGTACGAAACATATATCGGACATCAAGCACTAGTCTCTTTAATCGGACAATCCTGACCTGGTCATATTGTCCCGACGGTTGCAACCTTTTATAGAGTACTAGTTCTGTGCCCTGCGTGATCATCACCTCCATATGTCTGAAGCGATACTTCCATCTTGACATCACATCCAGTACACTACGCTTCTCGATAAACCCAGAAGAGGTGTACACAGAACCGGTTAAGGTCCCCAACCACCAAACCAAAGTTTACCGATTGTCGCAAGTACTAGCGATGTAAGTCTCAGGTTAAGACCATATACACCTACCCTGATGCGGCCTTCCCATAGACACATAGACATACTACTAATGGGATTCCGCGGGGTCTATCCAGAGCGAAGCTGTTTTCCGTACCATCGGTAAAACACAACCTCCTATCGCACTTGCATAAGTATCCAATACTTAATATATGAGAACTATGCCGTTGTGCCCTCACACGTGCACAAGAGCAATACTAGCCTATTCCGCATTATCGATGTCCAGTCTCGATAATACTACGGCTAGGGATATTTAATGATTAAACCTTTATGGATTGATACTGTCTCATATCATCTCAATCCAGTACTAATCATATGGACTTTCGCCATTTATATATCAAAGTAAATAAAATTACAAAACGGCAAAAGGCAATTTCATTATCACATAGTTAATTTTGTACAATAATACAATATCATTTACAAACAGTGACGCTATGGGACATAATGTCTAACACTTGCCACAAAAATTGAAGAAATGGAGAGCCCAAAACTGCATGTAGTTTCGGCAATGTGAGAGAGAGAGAGTGTCATGATTTTTGTTACAAAAATCAATTTATGTTTATGCCATAATATTATTAAATTAATAATAAACTTATGACACAAATCATGCAATGGCTTAGAGTGTCAAACACTCAAACTCCATGCAAAACCATTGAGTGTATTGTACACTATCACCATGCAATGTATTAACAATTAAATAATGCATAAAATGACATGTGTCATGTGGGCCCCACACAACCCAAATGAAAGTTGGCCCATGCGCACTCACGCGTTCGGGTTCGATATTTCCGAAATACCGAACTTTCGTCGCGACATTAATTAAATCGAATTTAAATAAATAATTGCGCCTAGCGAAATTATTATTTACGTCGCTAACGAATTAATTCTAAATTAACTCGTTTGCCCGAATTAAAATCTAATTTTAATTTCGCGTCGAAATCGAATTTCGATTATTATATCGAATATAATATTTTTACGATTAATTCCAAATTAATCGTTCTCTCTCTTTGTATAGTACTTTATCCAAGATAAAGTCTCTCCGTAATTAATCGAGTTTGAATCATACGTCATTGGTGAATCTTCGGGAAGCGACCCAAGAGATCTCTGGATATGTTGGCAGTAAATACGGTCGTCAGGTTATCCGAACACGTACGTACCAAGTACTACGTTTTTTTGATTTACAACAGACAAGGTTAGCCTCTAGCAAAACGCCATGCCTACCCAATTCTCCAGAAATATTCTTATTGGAATATAAGATCTATAACAGGCGTAGTATACCGTAGTATAGTGTATATCGAACCAGTATCGGATGATCACATGTAAGGCCTGGGGCTGGAGATGTGTCTGCCCCGTACGATACACATATCGGACATCAAGCAACCAGTCTCTTTGAATCGGATAATCCTGACCTAGTCATATTATCCCGATGGTTGCAACCATTATAGAGTAACTAGTTCTGTATCCCTCGCGATCATCATCTCCATATGTCTGAAGTGATACTTCCATATTGACATCACACACCATACACTACGATTCTCGATAAATCCAGAAGAGGTGTACACAGAACCCGTTAAAGCCCTGGACCACCAAAACTAAAGTTTACCGATTGTAGTAAGTACTAGCGATGCAAGTCTCAGGTTAAGATCATATGCACCTACCCTGAAGCGGACTCCCATAGACACTCAGACATACTACCAATGGGATTCCGCGGGGTCTATCCAGAGCGAAGCTGTTTTCGTACCATCGGTAAAACACAACCTCCTACCGCACTTGCATAAGTATCCTATACTTAAATATATGAGAACTATGCCGTTGTGCCCTCACAACATGCACAAGTGCAGTACTAGTCTATTCCGCATTATCGATGTCCAATCTCGATAATACTACGACTAGGGATATTTAATGATTAAACCTTTATGGATTGATACCGTCTCATATCATCACAATCCGGAACTAATCATAGGGACTTTTACCATTTATATATCAAAGTAAATAAATTACAAAACGGTAAAAGGCAATTTCATTACTACATAGTTAATTTTGTACAATAATACAATATCATTTACAAAATAGTGACGCTATGGGTCATAACTGTCTAACAGTGCAGATCCCCAGTTGGAAGGTTTGAAGCTGGGGAGCAAAAGTTGTTGGGTCCCAATTTGGTACAAGATGCGTTGGAGAAAGTGAAACTAATCAGAGAAATGATGAATACGGCCCAGACTCCTCAGAAACGTTATGCGGATCACTGGAGAAAATATTTGGAATTTCAAGTGGGAGATTTTGTATTCCTAAAAGTATCTCATTTTAAGAGAGTTATGAGATTCGGCCAAAAAAGGAAAGCTTAGCCCTAGATACATTGGGCTGTTTTAGATAATTCTGAGAGTTGGAGGGAGAGCTTATGAATTGGCGCTTCCAGCCATCATAAATGGAATACACCTAGTTTTCCATTTGTCTATGCTACGATGGTACCTGTGTGATGAATCCCATGTGTTGGAGCACCAGACAGTCGATGTCCGTCAAGATTTATATTATTAGGAAAAACTCATAGCTATAATGGACAGAGAGATGCGAAAGCTACGATCTAGGTGGATTCCCTCATTCAAAATGGTTTGGCAGCACCACAAGGGGCAAGAATCCACATGGGAGTCAGAAGAAGCCATGCGAGAGCAGTACCCCCAACTGTTAATAAAAGAAGGTATGTTCCATACTTTTAAGAGTGTTGTTTCGAGGACGAATCATTTTAAGCGGGGAGACTTTGTAACGACTCAAATTTCCTTAGTTCAACTAATAATATGACTGGGTGACTTAATTCAACTAATAATAGGACTGGGTGACTTTAGAAAATTTTTCTCCAAACTATAGCAGAAAGTTCTTGGAAACGACCTAAGGACTAATGAACCTTACTCGATTTTGGGCCTAGCGGGCCTATTATTAAACTTGGGTGTTTAAGTTATGGAGTGGTTTTTTTTCAACAATTAAGTTAATTCAAGTTAAAGACCAATAATATTTATGGTATTTAACCCCAAGTCCATTATTTTGTTAAAAAAAATAAAAACTTTAAGACTTTTCTAGAATTAACTACCATTTACTAGAAGAACAAAACTCAAAATTTCAAACCACTAAATTGCTCCCTTGGCCGATATTGAAGAAGGAAAGGAAGAAGAAGAATTTCCATTTCCCTTATTAAATTCCCAAGGAAAACCAAGAGTAATCCACCACAAGATAAGCCTAAGAAAAATGAATAGGAACCTGTAGACTTCTTTTGTTAGAAAAGAATTTGAATTAAGGTAAGAAATATTTAAACCAAATCTTGAAATTTTAAGTATTAAGGAATTGATGTTTGCAATGTGTTGTTGATTGCTAGTAGTGTGATTATGATAATTGTTGTGATGAGAAGTCCATGTTTTGGTAATTTCTAGCTATGTCACCCTAGTTGAAGCACTAAGTAAGGATAATAGAATTAGGTAAGGTTAGATGTTAGAAGGATAATATGATGATAAATCGAGTGTTTGTAATTGCTTGTGGTTGTGTAAGAATGAAGTAGTGAGCTTGATCATAAAAGAAGTGAAGATTGGCCCTAGAAATAGCCAAGCATCGCGACACCATTGGGCTAGCATCGCAACGCATAATGAAGCAGAGCATGTGATTCTGACCTGATTTTTTAGCGTCGCAATGTCACTAGGCCAACGTCGAGACGCAGACCAAACCAGGGCCTATGTTTTGGTTTTGCTTTGTGGGAGTCACGATGCGTACCTCCTAGCATCGCGACCCAAAAAAAAGTCGCGATGCTTGGCACCCAGCGTTGCGATGCGCATTAAAATTTGCTCCCTACCTCGACCTAACCCAGGTGGAGGTCGCAATGCGCACATCTTGGCATCGCAAAGCGTGATAATTTTTACTTAAAATTAATTAGTCCTCCTATTTTTATTCAAAGAGGTTAGTGGGCACCCTAGGGGACTCATACCAATGTAGAGACACTCATGCACGATGTATAATGATGATAGCTTAATCGAATTCAGAAACCTAGTTTAATTTCGAATCATATTATGTAACTCATATTCTAATTAAATTTATCAAATATAGATACTCGACTGGAGCCGCGATCTCCCTCAGCGACGTGAAGTGGAATTATTCAAACTACAAATTTGTGATGGGACTTTTCTTTCCAAGTTGAAATGTATTTATTCTTTTAATTCGAGACTTATTTTAAATGTTTAGGGCGTTAGCCAAATTGACTTCCAAATGTTTCATAAATGAGAAAGTTTTGAGATTTTAAAGTATGAGATTTTATGATTTTTTAGAGTCATGGGGGAAAACCTGTTAGACAATTATGACCCATAGTGTCACTATTTGTAAAAGACATTGTGGTTTTTGTACAAATTAATTATGTAGCAATGGAAATTGCATTTTATCATTTTGTAATTTGATTACTTAAATATATAAATGATAAAAGTCCTTATGATTTGTTCCGGATTATTAGATATGAGACAATATCAATCCATAAAGGTTTAATCATGAAATATCCCTAGTTGTAGTATTATCGAGACTGGACATCGATAATGCGGAATAGACTAGTATTGCACTTGTGCGTGTTATGTAAGCGTAACAGCATAGTTCTCATATATTTAAGTATTGGATACTTATGCAAGTGTGATATGAGGTTGTGTTTACTGATGGTACGGAAACAGCTTCGCTCTGGATAGACCCCACGGAATCTCATTGGTAGTATGACTATGTGTCTATGGGAATCTGCATCAGGGTAGGTGTATTTGGTCTTAACTTGAGACTTGCATCGCTAGTACTTGCGATAATTAATACGCTTTGGTTTTGGTCGTCCAGGACTTAACAGGTTTTGTGTACGCCTTTTCTAGGTTTATTGAGAATCGTAGTGTATTGGGTGTGATGTCAAGACGGAGGTATCACTTCAGTCATATGGAGATGATGATCACGCAGGGATACAAAACTGGTACTCTAAATGGTTGCAACCATCAGGGTCATATGATTAAAGAGACTAGTTGTTTGTAATCCGATATATGATTTGTACGTGGCAAACACTATTCCAGCCACAGGCCTTGCATGTGACATCCGATACTGGATCGTAATACGCAATACTATATATACTACGCCTGACAAATATTATATATTCCATTAAGAAATTTCTGGAGAATTGGGTAGGCACGGTGCTTTGCTAGAAGCCAATATTGTCTCGTAAATCGATAAAAATGTAGTACAATGTACGTACGTGTTCGGATAGTCTAACGACCGAATTTACTGCCAACATATCCGGGGATCTCTATGGGTCGCTTCCCAAAGATTCACCGATGACGTATGATTCGAACATATTTAATCTGGGATTAATTACGGAGAGATTTTATCTAGGATAAAATATTATTTGAAGAGAGAGAACGATTAATTTGGAATTAATCGATAAAATAATATATTCGATATATTAAACGAAATAAGATTTCGACGCAGAATTAAAATTAGATTTTAATTCGGGCGAACGAGTTAATTAGAATTAATTCGCTAGCGACGTGAATAGTAATTTTGGTAGGCATGGTTATTTAATTAAATTTGATTTAATTACGTCGCAACGGAAATTCATTAATTCAGAATTAGCGAACCCGAGCCCAGGATGTGTCGCGGACCCACTCAGATTTTGAATCAAGTGGGGCCCACATGTCACATCACTTGTCACTTTAATTATTTTTTGGTGATGGGTTTTGGTGAAGGAATGATGGTAACTTGTATGACACATTTATGTGTAATGATGGGAATGACTTTTACCAAATTTTTAGATTTGGTAAATCATTTGATTTTTGAAATCAATTAACACAAGTAATTCACTCATTCTCACTCTCTCTCACGGTTTTGGAAACCAAAATTACTCTCCCTCTCAATTTCTCTCATTGCCGAGAGTTACAAGGAAGATTTGGAATTTTTGTAGCAAAATTTTCACAAGCTAGCACTTACAAGGATTCATCTAAGGTGATAGGGAAACCAACTTTTGAGCTTGGAATCATCATCAAAAGCTTGGAGCTTGGATTTCATTCCCAAAGGAGAAGCTTGGCCGAAACATCAAGGAACAAATTTTTGTATTTGACGCATCCAATATCCGATCTTTGTAAGTATGATTACGACATACTTTACTTTCGTATTCACATGATTTCATTGCTTTATATGATCTTGGAATGTCTTAGAGACCAACAATGGTATAATGAGCCTTGATGAGCATGAAATTGAACTTAGGGTTTATATACTAAAATTTGGGTAAATTTGATTTGAGCATGTTTTAATCAAATTGTTTTTTTAAGTATGCTTGAATGTTGATAACTTGGAGTTGTGCATGATCAATTTGAAGAAAATTTAATTGGATTAATTTTCCCAAATTTTTGCATGTTGGCCAAATGTGATATAGACCTAAGGTCATTGTATTTTTTGTTTTTTGATCATTGGATTAGTTAAAAGACATGGATATATTGATTTGAGATTCAATCGGATTGAAAACAGAATCAGATATAAAATCCATAGAAATGTCGTGAGCTTCAAAGCATGAAATGAGATGATTTTTTGTTTCAATAATGTTGGACATGTGTTGAACAAATTATAGCATGATAAATTGATTAAATTGATATTTTGGAAATGTTAATTTAGATAATTAATTAATGTATTACACTTTAATTAATTAAATTATGAAATTTGGAATTTTAGAATTTGATTAATTAGGCTTAATTTAAAATTGGGCTTAAAATGTTGTATTTGGGCCTAATGGGCTTGGTTGTGCCAAGTTGTTTAGGTCAATTGGATTGGATCCCAATTGGGCCTAAACCATTCCATTAAGTCCAAATAGAACAAATGGCCTTTTATGTTTAATTGGGCCTAATGGGCCTAATTGATTTCTTGGCAAATAGGGTGATTCCTTAATTGGGCTTTAGTATTTGGGTGATCACTTTAATCAAAGATTAATTAATTGAATTAGATTGATTGAATAACATGCTTTGTGTGAATACATGGATGTTTTGAATGAATAATGTATATCGGATGGATATTACAAGGGAAAAGGCAATTTTGGAAATTGTTGTAAATTTAGAATTTATTAAATTGGACCTGCGTGTCCAGCCTTATCTCTCTCGATTCTTTGTAATTCTCTTATCACCTAATTCCCCTCAATGTTAATGAGGTTTCTTTAATTGTATTATGTAATTAGGTAGAAGTAAGAATAATGCTAGTAGGGGAGAGGAAAGGGAGTGATTTGTTCTAGGAACAATCTGTGAGATATCCAACCGCATATCGTTATTAATTTATTTTTCGCGCCTTATTATGCTTTTAGAATGCATGCTTAAGGGTGTATGATGAGACCTAACAAATAAAATAAATTGGTTGCCAATTTACGTGAAAAATGTTGGTCTCTAAGACAGTCCACGATCATAATAAGCAATGAAAAATTAAAGTGAATATATAAAGAAGTATGGCGGAATCATACTTACAATGAAAGGATTTAGGATGCGTCAAAAACAAAACTTTTTCTCCTCCAAGTTTTCGCCCAAGCTCAAGATCCAAGCTCCAAGCTTTTGAGTTGATTCCAAGCTTTTGGGATGGTTTCCCTATCACCTTGGATGATTCCTTGATGTGCTAGCAACTTAGGAAATTTGCAACAAATTTCCTTCTTTCTTCCTCCTAGGTTCGGCTAAGATGAAAGAAAATTGAGAGAGTATTTTTTTCTTAAAAAACTGTGAATGATGATGAAAGAAAGTGAATTGATTTGTTTACTTGTATTTTAATTTCCAAAATTAAAATAATGATATACCAAAGTTGGTATATATCGACAACAAATCAAGCTTGAGTGTGGAATAAGTCATCACCAAAATCCTCACTAACTTCCATCACCAAAAAGGTGAAAGGATGACTAGTGATGTGACATATGGGCCCCACTTGATTCAAAATCTGAGTGGGCCCGTAAACACTCCCGGGCTCGGGTTCGCTAATTCCGAATTAACGAATTTTCCGTTGCGACGTAATTAAATCAAATTTAATTAAATAATTATGCCAAGCAAAATTAATATTCACGTCACTCGCGAATTAATTCTAAATTAATTTATTTGCCCGAATTAAAATCCAATTTCAATTCCACGTCGAAATCTAATTTCGTTAAATATATCAAATATATTATTTTATCGATTAATTCCAAATTAATCGTTCTCTCTCATCAAATAGTATTTTATCCTAGATAAAATCTCTCCGTAATTAATCCCAGATTAATTGTGCTCGAATCATACGTCATCAGTGAATCTTCGGGAAGCGACCCAAGAGATCCCTGGATATGTTGGCAGTAAATCCGATCGTCGGACTATCCGAACACGTACGTATCTTGTACAACGTTTTTACCGATTTACGAAACATGGTTGGCTTCTAGCAAAGCACTGTGCCTACCCAATTCTCTAGAAATATTATTAATGGAATATATAATCTATGTCAGGCGTAGTATACGTAGTATTTGTTGGACAAAATGACCCATAGCGTCACTATTTGCACAGATCATTGTGTTGTTGTAGCAAATTAACTATGTGACAAGGAAATTGCACTCTCATCATTTGTGATTAGTTCACCATAGATATATAAATGAAGAAAGGTCCATATGATTTGTTCCTGGATTGAGATGATATGAGACAGTATCAGTCCATGAAGGATTAATCATTAAATATCCCTAGCCGGAGCATTATCGAGACAGGACATCGATAATGCGGAATAGGCTAGTATTGCACTTGTGTGCGTTGTGAGGGCACAACGACATAGTTCTCATATATAAAGTATCGGATACTTATGCAAGTGCGATAGGAGGTCGTGTTTCACCGATGGTACGAGAAACAGCTTCGCTCTGGATAGACCCCTCGGAATCCCATTGGTATTATGACTATGTGTCTATGGGAGGCCGAAATCAAGGTAGGTGTGTATAGTCTTAACCTGAGACTTACATCGCTAATACTTGCGATAATCGGTAGACTTTGGTCTTGGTGGTACAGGGCTTTACCGGTTCTGCGTACACCACTTCTGGGTTTATCAGAGAGTCGTAGTGTATTGGGTGTAATGTCAAGACGGAAGTATCACTCCAGTCATAGTGGAGATGATGTCACGCAGGATACGGTATTAGTGCTCTTAAGTGCTGGCCGGCCATCGAGATATTATGACAAGGTCATGTATATCCGATTATAGAGACTAGTTACCAGACATCCGACATGTGCTTCGGACGGGGCAGACACTTATCCAGCCCCAGCCCTAGCACGTGACTATCCGATACTGGGCTGATATACGCAATACTATGGTATACTACACTTGATACAGATCTATATATTCCTGTAAGAATATTTCTGGAGAATTGGGTAGGCATGGCGCTTTGCTAGAAGCCAACCTTGTCTTGTAAACCGGTATAAACGTAGTACGAGGTACTTACGTGTTCGGATAGTCCGACGACCGTATTTACTGCCAACATATCCGGAGATCTCATGGGTCGCTTCCCGAAGATTCACCGATGACGTATAACTCGCACTTAATTAATCTGGGATTAATTAGTAAAGAGAGAAGATTAATTTCTAGAGAGAGAAAATTAATCTGGGATTAATCACGGAGATATTTTATCTGGGATAAAATATTAATTAAAGAGAGAGAACGATTAATTTGGAGTTAGTCGATAAAATAATATATTTGATATATTATTAGAAATTGGATTTTGACGCAGAATTGAAATTAGATTTTAATTCGGGCGAACGAATTAATTTATAATTAATTCGTTAGCGACGTGAATAGTGATTTCGCTAGGCGTAATCATTTAATTACGACGCGACGGAAAATTCATTAATTTGGAATTAGCGAACCCGAGCCCGGGATTATTTGCGAGCGCATTCGCATTTCGAATTCGAGTGCGGCACGCTAGTCACATCAAGCGTCAAATCAAATGTCACTTTGAGTGATGTGACATGTTGTCACTTGATTTGAGTGATTGATATGGTTGTTGAAAAGGCATTAATGGGCTTTTGCTTTTTGACTTTTTGTAAATGAAAAATGCTTTTATTTATTTGTTTTTTGTTTTTGGAAAATGAAATAAATATATAAAGCATTTTATTTCTTTATTTTCTCTCTCTCTCTCTCATTCACGTTTTTAACGTGAAACCTTTTCCCTCTCTTTCTCTCCTTCTTCCTCTCACGGCTTCAAGCCGATTTCTTCACAAATTTTCTGGTTGGACCGAATTTGAGAGAAGCAAGGAAGATGAAGAAGTGCTAGCACACACACATGGGTTATATTATGGTGATAGGGAAACGAATTTATGAGCTTGGAATCGTTTTGGAAGCTTGAAGCTTGGAGCTTCAATGGTGTTCATCAATGGCCGATCATGGAGTAGACAATAACCAGTGAAACCGAGCAGCCCACTGCATGAGGAAGCCACTGCCGAGCTTGGGGGAGGCAGAAAACGATCTTGTTCTTCGCATCTCAAACCATTCAATGTGAGTTATGTTTCCGCCTTACTCCTTTGATGTGTTCATACGAATTTTATGCTTGATTTCATGATTCTTGGAACCTATATTAGAACTCAACAATGGTATCTTGAGCTATTATCAAGCATGAAAAATTAGGTTTAAATTGGGCAAAATCGATTTTGACTTGTTTTGGGTTAAATTGATTGTTTAAGCATGCTGGGATGATGTTTAATTGAGATTGTGCATGATCAATTTCAAGAAATTTGGTTGGATCCAATTTTTCCCCAAAATTGAAGGTTGGACCGAAAATATGAACCCTAAATTGGCTTGGCATTATTTTGTTTTTTGATCATTGGGTGACTTAAAACAATTGGGTAATGTTGTATTGAAGTTTAATTGGATTGAATTTTGATTTGGAACATTTTGTTGGTTTATTCTAAGGTCCCAAGATCAAATCAAGACATGAAAACATGCGTGAATACATCAACGGAGGTAGCGGAATAATCACATCGATCGGTTGAGTCGATTTGAAGACGAATCAAGCCATTTTCTTCACTGCCTTTCACGCCCACTGGTGGCAGTCCACTGCCCTGCAAAACAGAAATTTGAGTGAAGAAACGGAGCTCCGAGCTTCGTCCGACGGATCCCGGCTCATGGGTGAACCTCCCTACCACCTTCGCAAGACTCGTAGTGTGCTAGCACTTGCGGTTTTCACCATGAAAACCCAACCCTTGCTCCCCTAAAGTCACGCCCAAAACCAGTCAAAAACAGTGAGCAGAATGTGTTTTGGCGTGAGAGGAAGAGAGAGTTTGAGAGAGATTTTCTTATGATTTTTGTTACCAAAAATCAATTTATATTTATGCCATAATATTTATTAAATTAATAATAAACTTATGACACAAATCATGCAATGGCTTAGAGTGTCAAACACTCAATTTCCATGCAAAACCATTGAGTGCATTGTACACTATCTCCATGCAATGCATTAGAATTAAATAATGCATAATATGACATGTGTCATGTGGGCCCCACACGTTTCCAAATGAAAGTGGGCCCACGTGCACTCACGCGTTCGGGTTCGATATTTCCGAAATACCGAGCTTACGTCGCGACGTTAATTAAATCGAATAATTGCGGCTAGCGAAATTATTATTTACGTCGCTAACGAAGTAATTCTAAATTAACTCGTTTGCCCGAATTAAAATCTAATTTTAATTCGCGTCGAAATCTAATTTCGATTATTATATCGAATATAATAATTTATCGATAATTCCAAATTAATCGTTCTCTCTCTTTAGACGACATTTTAATCCCGGATAAAATATCTCCGTTATTAATCCTAGATTAATTTTCTCTCTCTTCTATATATCCCCCGATTATTCAAGAGTGCGAGTTGTGCGTCATCGGTGGATTATCGGGAAGCGACCCATGAGATCTCCGGATAAGTTGACAGTAAATACGGCCGTCGGAGTATCCGAATCACGTACGTAACAAGTACTACGTTCTACCGATTTACGAGACAAGGTCGACTCCTAGCAAAGCACCAAGTCTTCTCAATTCTCCGGACATATTCATCAAAGAATATCAAAGATCTGTATCAAGCGTAGTAATACAATTGTATTGTGCATATCGGCCCAGTATCGGATAGTCACGTGCTAGGGCTGGGGCTGGATAAGTGTCTGCCCCGTCCGAAACACATATCGGATGTATGGTAACTAGTCTCTATAAAATCGGATATTCATGACCTAGTCATAATATCACGATTGGATGCGCATCACTTAAGAGCACTAATACCGTATCCTGCGTGACATCATCTCCACTATGACTGGAGTGATACCTTCCATCTCGACATCACATCCAATACACTAACGATTCCTGATAAACCCAGAAGAGGTGAACACAGAACCAGTTAAGATCCCCCACCACCAAAACCAAAGTTTACCGATTGTCGTAAGTATTAGCTGTTGGATAATATGACCCATAGCGTCACTATTTGCACAGATCATTGTGTTGCTGTAGCAAATTAACTATGTAACAAGGAAATTGCACTCTCGTCATTTGTGATTAGATCACCATAGATATATAAATGAAGAGAGGTCTCTATGATTAGTTCCTGGATTGAGATGATATGAGACAGTATCAGTCCACGAAGGATTAATCATTAAATATCCCTAGCCGTAGTATTATCGAGACTGGACATCGATAATGCGGAATAGGCTAGTATTGCACTTGTGCGCGTTGTGAGGGCACAACGGCATAGTTCTCATATATATAAGTATTGGATACTTGTGCAAGTGCGATAGGAGGTCGTGTTTTCACCGATGGTATGGGAAACACTTCGCTCTGGATAGACCCTTCGGAATCCCATTGGTATTATGACTAGGTGTCTATGGGAGGCCGAAATCAAGGTAGGTGTGTATAGTCTTAACCTGAGACTTGCATCGCTAATACTTACGACAATCGGTAAACTTTGGTTTTGGTGGTGGGGATCTTAACTGGTTCTGTGTTCACCTCTTCTGGGTTTATCAGAGAGTCGTAGTGTATTGGATGTGATGTCAAGACGGAAGTGTCACTCCAGTCATAATGGAGATGATGTCACGCAGGATACGGTATTAGTGCTCTTAAGTGATGCGCATCCAATCGTGATATTATGACCAGGTCATGAATATCCGATTATAGAGACTAGTTACCAGACATCCGATATGTGTTCGGACGGGGCAGACAATTATCCAGCCCCAGCCCTAACACGTGACAATCCGATACTGGGTTCGATATGCACAATACAATTGTATACTACGCTTGATACAGATCTTAATATTCTTAAATGGATATGTCCGGAGAATTGGTAGACTTGGTGCTTTGCTAGGAGTCGACCTTGTCTCGTAAATCGGTAGAACGTAGTACTTGGTACGTACGTGATTCGGATACTCCGACGACCGTATTTACTGCCAGATTATCCGGGGATCTCATGGGTCGCTTCCCGATAATCCACCGATGACGCACAACTCGCACTCTTGAATAATCTGGGATTATAATAGAAGAGAGAGAAAATTAATCTAGGATTAATAACGGAGATGTTTTATCCGGGATAAAATGTCGTCTAAAGAGAGAGAACGATTAATTCGGAATTAATCGATGTAATTAATATATTCGTTATATTAGACGAAATTAGATTTCGACGCGGAATTAAAATTAGATTTTAATTCGGGCAAACGAGTTAATTTAGAATTAATTCGTTAGCGACGTAAATAATAATTTCGCCAGGCGCAATTATTTATTTTAAATTCGATTGAATTAACGTCGCGACATAAGCTCGGTATTTCGGAAATATCGAACCCGAACACTGAGTGCACGTGGGCCCACTTTCATTTGGAAACGTGTGGGGCCCACATGACACATGTCATTCTAATGCATTGCATGTAGATAGTGTACAAAGCACTCAATGTTATTGCATGGAAATTGAGTGTTTGACACTCTAAGCCATTGCATGTTTTGTGTCATAATTTTATTATTAATTTAATAAATATTATGACATAAATATAAATTGATTTTTGGTAAATCATTTTAACTTAATACAACAATTCTATCTCTCTCAATTCTCTCTTCCTCTCACGGCAATGGTGGCCATTCTTCACTGGTTTGAACCAGTTTGGGCGTGAGTAATAGGGAAGCTAGAGTGGGTTTTCATGGTGAAAATTCAAGTGCTAGCACACTTACAAGTCTTGCGAAGGTGGTAGGGAGGTTCGACCATGAGACGGGATCCATCCGACGGAGTTTGGAGCTTCGTTTTGAGACCCGAAATTCTGTTTTTGTAGGCAGTGGATGCTGCAGAGTGGCTTACAAAGGCAGTGCGTTTTTGGGCTT
>SKCR01031679.1:0-18605 GCA_019454045.1 Zanthoxylum bungeanum | reverse complement strand
GACTATCCGAACACGTAAGTACCAAGTACTACGTTTATACCGATTTACAAGACAAGGTTGGCCTCTAGCAAAGCGCCATGCCTACCCAATTCTCGGAATATCCTTAGAGGAATAAAGGATCTATATCAGGCGTAGTATACGTTGTATTGCGTATTTCTATCCAGTATCGGATGATCACGTGCTAGCCTGGGGTGGAATTTGGTTGCCCCGTACGAAGCACATGTCGGATGTCTAGTAACTAGTCTCTATAATCGGATAAACATGACCTTGTCATACTATCCCGATGACTGCAGTACTTAAGAGTACTAGTACCGTATCCTACGTGACCATCATCTCCATGACTGGAGTGATACTTCCGTCTTGACATCACACCCAACACACTACGATTCTCAATATACCCAGCATTGGCGTACACAGAACCTGTTAAAGCCCTGGCACGACCGAACCAAAGTATATTGATTGTCGCAAGTATTAGCGGTGCAAGTCTCAAGTTAAGACCAAATACACCTACCCTGATTCGGACTTCCATAGACACATAGTCATACTACCAATGGAATTCCGAGGGGGTCTATCCAGAGCGAAGCTGTTTCCCGTACAATCGGTAAAACACAGCCTCTATTACACTTGCATGAGTATCCATACCCAAATATATGAGAACTATGTCGTTGTGCCCTCACAACGCGCACAAGGGCAATACTAGTCTTTTACGTATTTATCGATGTCCAATCTCGATAATACTCTGACTAGGGATATTTAATGATTTATCCTTCGTGGACTGATACTGTCTCATATCATTCTCCATCCAGGAAAAAATCACAGGGACCTCATTCATTTATACATCTTGGTGATCTAATCACAAATGATAAGAGTGTAATCTCCTTTGTCACATAGTTAATTTGTACAACAACACCATGATCTGTACAAATAGTGAAGCTATGGGTCATAATTGTCCAACAATCTCCCACTTGGCCTATAGCTAGTCAATCGAGTGTCTAACACCCGAACTATGTACGGTTGGCTCAAACTGCTGAGAAATGCTTTCGTCAGCTGATTTGCATGATTATCGTCTGATGTGATTTATACGATCATCACATCGCCACGATGTATGATCCGAACGAATTAGATGAATAGTCGAAGTATGTATCTGGATCATTGATGAGACCATTAATTCTTTAGCCTGTGCTCAAGCCTAGCTCAGCTGCTAACAGAATTATATCTAATCTAATTAGATTTATTATCGACCCAAATGGCTTCTATTTCCGCCTCAGCTGCAGCAATAACCCGCATTTGCTGTTTATTCGGTAACAGTATCTTGCTTGGAAGATTTCCAGCTCACTGTTTCGTTATTCAAACTGTATAGTACCGTTTGCGACTTTTAGTCGTCTTTTCGGTTAGGAAACTTGCTACAGTAATCCAGTCACTTCAAGTTCTCATTCTCCATAGATTAAGATAGCATCCTTAGATCTCTAAGATACTAAGATGTTCTTAACATCAATCCAATGACTATCACTTGGATTGGCCTGTTTGTGAATTCATATACTTAAAGCGTATGAGAACCAGGTCGCGTACATTTTCAATGTACGATTCCACGGAGAGTTTTCGCAAGCAAAAGATTTCGCCGATAGTTATTTATGGGAATATCAATTCCAAGAAATGACATACATTATCATTATTGTATAGGAAACCACTGTCAGTGCACTCCCACTAACCCTCTTATATACACAAGAATCATTTCGTTTTGAATTAGATCATAAACCATTATGATCACATCAAAACGATAATTCCTAGAACCTATGCTTGCTTCAATCCAAACATGGATCGAATAACCCGCAAACCTTGTTTGCTAGTTTTGGTAAGACAAAATCGACAGGATGTTGTAAACATCCTCCGAAAGGTCTCCTTTTCAGGAAAGCGATTTTCCCGTTAAGCTGACATATTTCATAAATGAAACATGCAGCTTTAGCAAGCATTATCCCAAAGGATTTACTGTGGCAATAGGTAAAAAGGTTGAATCGTAATCAAGACAATGTTGATAACGATACCTTTCCACTAAAAGCCTAGCTTTATACGTTGGTATATTGCCATCCATGTACGTCTTCCTTGAAGACTTATAAGTACAAATAGGCACAATGCCTTCCGGTACATCAACTAGTATCTAAACTTGGTTGATATACATGGAATCCATTTCGGACTCATGACACTTTGTCATAATAGAGAGTCGATACCTTGTATCACTCCTCATACGTAGTCAGTTGGTATGCCTCAATAAGACTGGACATCCTTATGAGGTGAGATCAGAAAACCCATACCCCAGGTTGTTTTTTGACTCTCTCCGAATACGCGGTTCTGTGTATTCGAAGATTAATGGTAATGTTTCATCCTTGATGAACTATTGTGTTCCATTAGGAATCGGTGCCTTGAATAGTATTACTCCGATTTCATCGAGTTTTACTATCTCCCACTTACCACTGCATATCAGTATTCCTTTAGGAAAACGACATGGTGAGAAACAATTACATTGTTCTCTCGTGAGTTGTATAAGTACAATACTTTGGTATCCCTAGGATTACCGATAATTGGCACTTATCTAATTTGGGTCCTAGTTTGGTATCATTGATGAGTGGTATTTCTATCACTATTTCTCACTCATTTAAACCAAATATTTTATTAGTTTCTTGAGTTTTGTGAATATTTTGATGTGTTTTGTGTTATTTTGTAGATAAATAAACTTTCAGGACATTCTGGAGGTGATTTGGACCAAAATAGGAAAAATTGGCAAAAAAGGGCATTTCTGTAATTTTTTTCGCGTCGCGACGCCTAACGTGCACCAGAGCTGCTAACGTGCGCCGGGTCAATAGGTCAGAATTTGCAGAGAAGTTTGACTTTGCTAACATGCGTCGTGCCACATGTCACCATCACAGCCGATCTGCTAATGTGCGCCGTAGGGCCACGTGTCGCAATCCTACGGTGCCCACAATTTCTCTCAGCCGCCTTGCCACGTCAGCATCAATTATTGAGTTGTCAGCCGCCTCTCCATGTGTCACCTTATCTTCTTATCCGAATCCCACGTGTCAAGCCGTCATTGTGCCACGCCTCACTGTTCCAGCGTCGCGACGCGCAAGACCCTGGCGTCGCCGGACGCTGGAAACCCACCGAGGCTATAAATTCAGCTCGAGATTCAGATTTGTTGTTGTACCATTCTCTCCCATTGCTTTGTAAATAGGGAGTTCTTCTCTCTCTAAGTTTCTTTAATTTTTAGTTTTTAGTTTGTAATAATTTTATTACTTTTGTAATATAGTAATTTACTTTCTTTATTTTTACATTTTTTACTATTCACCATGGGGAGGTAACCCCCAGCTAGAGTGAAAGGTAATTATTTAATATTGCTATTTAGATTAATTCCATTTAAAAATAATTATTTCACTATTTAAAATTTGACTTACTTAAAAAGGATACGCTATATTGGTCGGTTGGTAATTTAATTTTAATCGGGGTTTAACCTGACTAATCAAGGATACCGCCAGATTGGTCGGTTGGTAATATTATCAAGTTTATATATATTTTATGGGAGATATCTAAATTAGTATAGTTAAAGTAATTCCTTTTGAACCTTAGCATTTTATTTATTGTAATTACTTTTCAGTATTTACTTACCGCATTTTACTTCAAGTCTTTTATTTTCAAGTTTTTACCAGCATAGTATGTGGTGTAACTAAATTAGTTATCTAGGGTTGTGATGACTTTTAATATCACCGGTTTAACGGGTTAGATTATAGTTTGGGTATATAAAGATTTATTTATTGAGTCTTAATAGTAATGCTTTTTAATTAACTGGCCATTAATGAAATTGACTAGGTAAACTTAAAATGAACTAGACATAGGTATTTTAGTTTAAAAGACCTTAGACTCAATAGCCCACGATCTTCATTTAAGATAGATAACCCTTTAATAGATTTCCTTACAGGATAGGAATATACATGTCGGGGCGGGGTAGCCTTAATTGGAACTTAATCTTAATGAATCTAGGGTAATTTGGTTGAATAGACATATGGTTCAATTGGATTATACTAGGTATTTGTAATGACCATCGGAAGAGGCTTTTACATAATTTAGTGTTCCAAGTTAATAAATCAATATATTACCCAACTTTAAGATAACCACTTCATCTTTTAAAATAATATTAAAAGAAATCACAACCCTAGATAGTTTTTAATATTGAATTTTCTTAAACCTACTTTCGAACAATTTTATTTACTTGTTTTTAAATTTAGAATCGTCACCATTTCAAATCAATCAAACAACCTGTTAGATACTAGTAATCATTTGACCTCATAAATTAATAGATTTGATATTAAGTCCTCGTAGGATCGATATTTTTATACTACTTGAACGATATGTATGCTTGCGTTTACGTGTGTGTTTACGCCGGTCAAGTTTTTGGCGCCGTTGCCGGGGACTTATTTATCATTCACTATTAGTTTTAAGGTTAGATACCTTTACTTGTATCTAATTTCTTTTTACTTATTGTTTTTGTTTTCTGTGTTTCAGGTTCTCAGAAAATTCATGAGACGAACCAGAAGTTTTGAACTGCGACGCGCTTGACCCGGAAATTGAAAGAACCATCAGACAGTTGAGAAGGGAAAGGCGAGAAGGCCAAGAAGCTTTAGTCAACATGGAACCTGAACCTTTGGAAGTTGCACCACCAATTTTCATTTGAGACAGAACCATTCACGTGGTGACAGACTCATTTCTGCATTATCCTTCCCATTACCAGCAAATGCAGGTGACATCAAAACATGCATTCAGATGATTCAGCAGTCAGTTCAGTTTGGGGGGAATGCAACTGAAGATCCTAATGCCCACATCAGCAACTTCCTGGAAGTTTGCGGCACTTTCAATTACAACCGAGAAGCTGAAGAAGTAATGAGATTGCGTGTTTTCCCATACTCCTTGAAGGACAGAGCTAAAGCCTGGCTACATTCACTACCAACAGGTTCCATCACAACTTGGAAACACTTTAGCCACAAATTTCTTGCAAAGTACTTTCCACCAGCCAGAACCGGAAAGCTGAGGAATGACATCACATCCTTTGTACAACAAGATTCAGAAACTCTCTACAAGCTGGGAAAGGGGAAAGGTACAAAGATTTACTCCGAAAATGTCCTCACCATGAGATTCCAAATGGTTTCAAGTCCAAACATTCTATAATGGACTTTCTGGAATAATAAGAACCACAATCGATGCTGCTGCTGGAGGAGCTTAATGAAAGGAAAGGAGAAGATCAAGCCTGGGAACTAATCGAAGAAATGGCCAACAACAATTCCTTGTGGCCAACAGAAAGGAGCATGATCCAAAGAATTGCAGGAATTTATTTAAAAGTGGAGCCAATACAGCAGTCAGTGCCAAGCTAGATCAGATATGCAAACTCATGGAGACTCTTACCACTGGATCCACAAGTTCACCATATGGAGGAGCACCAGAACTAAACCAACTTGAAGAGACGGTGAATTATGTCAACAATTTCAGCAGACAAGGGAACAATCCATATTCCAACACTACAACCCAGGGTGGAGGAGGAATCATCCTAATTTTTCATGGAGCAACAATTCCGGGACAAAAGAACTATCCACCACCTGGATTTCAGCAACAGAACAAAAGCCAGGAATTTGAAAAGAACCAGAAATGAAAGAATGGATTGCAGAGATGTTCAAAAAGCAACAAGCAACATATGATGCTATATTTCAAAGCCAATCTGCTTCTATCAAAGCACTGGAGAATCAAATCGGACAACTGGCCAATGCTCAGAGTTACAGATCACCAGGAAATCTTCCCAGCAATACAGAACCAATCCAGGAACCGAGGGAAGGAGCAATGTCAAGCCATCACTTGAAAAGTGGAACTGAAATCAAAAAGTTGTTGGAATCAAGGTAGCCATTGAAGATGTTCCAAAAGAAGCAGAACAACAGATGGAGGAAAAAGAAGCAAAGGAAAAAGAACCAGAAAGAATCATTCCACCTCCACCTTTTCCTCAGCGTCTTCAGAAAACAAATTGGACAAGCAGTTTGCTCGATTCCTGGAGGTGTTCAAAAAGCTTCACATCAACATCCCATTTGCAGAAGCCTTGGAAGAAATGCCCAGCTATGTCAAATTCATGAAATACATTCTTTCACACGAAAACGGAGATTGGGAGACTACGAAACAGTAGCATTAACGGAAGAATGCAGCGCCATTATTCAGATTAAACTTCCCCCAAAGTTGAAAGATCCTGGCAGTTTCACAGTTCCTTGCACCATTGGAGAACATTATATGTGATTTAGGAGCCATTGTTAACTTGATGCCTTTTTCTATTTACAGGAAACTGCAGATTGGAGAAGCAATGCCTACCTCAGTTTCATTGCAACTTGCTGACCGAACACTCGCATTTCCGAAGAGGTGTTGTTGAAGATGTGCTGGTCAAAGTAGATAAACTAATTCTCCCAGCAGATTTCATCATCCTTGACATGGAAGAAGACAAAGAAATACCTATCATTCTTGGGAGACCGTTCTTGGCTACAGGTAAAACTGTGATTGATGTGCAAAAAGGAGAACTGACCATAAAAGTGCAGGACCAAGAAGTGACCTTTAATGTTTTCCAAGCCATGAAATTCCCGAGCGATGAAAAGGAAGAAGAATGCTTCAGAGTTGATGTTGTTGATAATATAGTTCAAATACTGAGGCAACTTCCACAGATACACTTGAAGCTTGCATCACCAACATGACTGACAACGAGCTAGATGCTGAAATCCTGGAATGTATCAACTACCTTGACAACCATTCCGATTCAAAGAAACACCACCAGTTGAAAGCTTGGAACTACCAAGGAAAGATCGAATCAAGCCCTCGATTGAAGAACCACCACAGTTGGAGCTGAAGTTACTTCCGAGTCATCTCAGGTATGCATTTCTTGGAAACTCTTCTGAATTACCTGTTATTATTTCTTCTTCACTAACATTGGAACAGGAAAAAAAGTTGCTGAGAGTGTTACGAGAGCACAAGAAAGCCATTGGCTGGACTATAGCAGACATTCGAGGCATTAGTCCATCATTTTGCATGCACAAGATCCTGATGAACGATGAGTACAAACCCACAGTGGAACATCAATGGAGACTCAATCCAATCATGAAGGAAGTCATAAAGAAAGAAATCATCAAATGGTTAGATGCTGGCATCATTTACCCCATCTCAGACAACAGTTGGGAGAGTCCTATGCAATGTGTACCAAAGAAGGAGGAATTACTGTGATTACCAATGAAAAGAATGAGCTAATCTCAACAAGAACAGTGACTAGATGGAGAGTATGCATGGACTACAGGAAACTGAACAAAGCCACGAGAAAGGACCATTTTCCGCTACCATTTATTGACCAGATGTTAGACAGACTGGCAGGACATGAGTTCTATTGCTTTCTGGACGGATATTCAGGGTACAATCAGATTGCCATCTCACCAGAAGACCAGGAGAAAACTACATTTACATGTCCCTATGGTACTTTTGCTTTCCGCAGAATGCCATTTAGATTATTAATGCCCCTGCTACATTTCAGCGTTGCATGATGGCCATCTTCTCAGACATGCTGGAGAAGAGTATGAAGGTTTTTATGGATGTCTTTTCTGTGTTTGGAGATTCTTTTGACCATTGTTTGCAAAATTTGGAACATGTGTTACAAAGGTGCGAAGATACAAACTCGGTACTCAACTGGGAGAAATGCCACTTCATGGTGGAGAAAAGCATTGTTCTTGGACATCGGATCTCACAAAAGGGGATTGAGGTAGACAAAGCAAAGATAGAAACAATTGAAAAACTACCTTCACCAACATCAGTAAAAGGTATTCGAAGTTTTCTTGGACATGCAGGTTTTACAGGAGATTTATCAAAGACTTTTCCAAAATTGCAAAACCTCTGTGCAATCTTCTGGAGAAAGATGTGCCTTTCAACTTCACCAAAGAATGCCATGAAGCTTTTGAGATCTTAAAACATAAGCTGGTCTCTACTGTTGGAGTTTAATCAAGTCCCAAGATCAACAAATCATGCATAAAAACCGCATATGAACACATCAAAGGAGTAAGGCGGAAACATAACTCACATTGAACGGTTGAGATGCAACGAAGGAGATGCGTTTTTTCATCCTCCAAGCTCACGGCAACAGCTTCTGAACTGCAGTGGAGTGCACAGTAGGGGCTGTTTTGCTTCTTGTTCATTCGGCCATGGATGACTCCATTGAAGCTCCAAGCTTCAAGCTTTCCAAGCTCATGAAGACACTTCCCTATCACCTATGTATCACTCAAGGTGTGCTAGCACTTGTTCATCTTCCATTTTGCTTCTCAAAATTTTCGGTGAAACCAGAAAAATGAAGAAGAAAATCGCACCATGCGTGAAGGAGATGAAGAAGAAAAAGAGGGAGAAGAGAGAAACCGTGTACTGCATGTGTGTGAGAGAAGGCAAATGTTTTATACTTATATTTATATTTTATTTCCAAAATAAAATCAAATATAAAAGCCTTTTCATTTACCAAATACAAAAGTCAAAAAAGCAAAAGGCTTTCATCATTTCAACTTTTACTTTAAGTCACATCACATCACTTTAATAAAGTGACATGTTGTCAAGTCACATCACTCAAAGTGACAATTGATTTGACGATTGATGCGACTAGCGATTTGACGCTTGATGTGACTTGCGTGCCGCGCTCGAATTCGAAATGCGAATGCGCTCGCAATCACTCTCGGGCTCGGGTTCGCTAATTCCAAATTAACGAATTTTCCGTCGCGTCGTAATTAAATGATTACGCCTAGCGAATTCACTATTCACGTCGCTAACGAATTAATTCTAAATTAATTCGTTCGCCCGAATTAAAATCTAATTTTAATTCCGCGTCGAATCCAATTTCGATTAATATATCGAATATATTAATTTATCGATTAATTCCAAATTAATCGTCTCTCTCTTTAACGATATTTTATCCGAGATAAAATATCTCCGCAATTAATCCCAGATTAATTTTCTCTCTCATCGAATTAATCCCAGATTAATTCTATCTCTCTCTTCTAATTAATCCCAGATTAATCAAAGTGCGAGTAATACAATCGGTGAATCTTCAGGAAGCGACCCATGAGATCTCCGGATATGTTGGCAGTAAATACGATCGTCGGACTATCCGAACACGTAAGTACCTCGTACTACGTTTATATCGATTTACAAGACAAGGTTGGCTTCTAGCAAAGCGCCATGCCTACCCAATTCTCCAGAAATATTCTTACAGGAATATATAGATCTGTATCAAGCGTAGTATACCGTAGTATTGTGTATATCGGCCCAGTATCGGATAATCACGTGCTAGGGCTGGGGCTGGATTAGTGTCTGCCCCGTCCGAAACACATGTCGGATGTCTGGTAACATAGTCTCTATAATCGGATATACATGACCTGGTCACAATATCCCGATTGGTTGCGCAACACTCAAGAGCACTAGTACCGTATCCTGCATGACATCATCTCCAAATGACTGAAGTGACACTTCCATCTTGACATCACACCCAATACACTACGACTCTCTGATAAACCCAGAAATGGTGTACACAGAACCGGTTAAAGTTCCCTACCACCAAAACCAAAGTTTATCGATTATCGTAAGTATTAGCGATGTAAGTCTCAGGTTAAGACCATACACACCTACCTTGATTCGGCCTCCCATAGACACATAGTCATAATACCAATGGGATTCCGAGGGGTCTATCCAGAGCGAAGCTGTTTCCCGTACCATCGGTGAAACACGACCTCCTATCGCACTTGCATAAGTATCCAATACTTATATATATGAGAACTATGCCGTTGTGCCCTCACAACACGCACAAGTGCAATACTAGCCTATTCCGCATTATCGATGTCCAGTCTCGATAATACTACGGCTAGGGATATTTAATGATTAAACCTTCGGGGACTGATACTGTCTCATATCATCTCAGTCCAGGTACTAATCATAGGGACCTCTCTTCATTTATATATCTATGGTGATCTAATCACAAATGATGAGAGTGCAATTTCTTTGTCACATAGTTAATTTGCTACAACAACACAATGATCTGTGCAAATAGTGACGCTATGGGTCATAATGTCCAACATCTACCCCCATCATTGTATCACCAGACTGGACCCTTCCATTTGAAGTGATATGCGATGCTAGTGATTTTGCTGTAGGTGCAGTTTTGGGACAACGTAAAGCAAAGATTTTCCATACTATTTATTATTCCAGCAGAACTCTGAATGAATCTCAACTCAACTACACAACAACCAAAAAGGAGTTGCTCGCAGTTGTGTACGCATTTGAAAAATTCTGCTCTTATCTGTTGGGTCCCAAAGTGGTGGTCTACACAAATCATTCAGCAATCAAATTTCTGATCACGAAGAAAGATGCCAAACCCAGATTGATCCGTTGGATACTTCTTCTGCAAGAATTTGATGTGGAGATCAGAGACAGGAAATGAACAGAGAATCAGGTGGCAGATCATCTATCGAGGCTCGAGAATGGAGAAACAGCTGACAAAGATCTGTCAATCAAAGAAACTTTTCCAGATGAACAGATGTTTGCCATGAAACAACAGGAAGTCCTTTGGTATGCTGACTATGTCAACTACATTGTGTCAGGAAAATGGCCGTTGGAATGGACAACTCAGCAATGGAAGAAGTTCTTCAAAGAAGTCAAGCACTATGTCTGGGATGAACCGTACCTGTTCAAACGATGTGCTGATCAATTATTGAGACGGTGTGTTCCACAGGAGGAAATCAACAGTGTTTTGCAGCACTGTCATTCATCACCATATGGCGGACACTTCAGCGAAAACAAAACTGCAGCCAAAGTCCTACAATCAGGTTTGTTCTGGCCCACTCTTTTTAAAGATGCTTATCTTTTTGCTTTTCAATGTGACAGGTGCCAGAGAATGGGAAATATTTCCTGGAGAAACGAAGGACCGTTGCAAAATATTCTAGAAGTGGAAATATTAGATGTATGGGGTATTGATTTCATGGGACCTTTTGTTCCATCATTCGGAAACTTGTACATCTTGGTTGCTGTAGATTACGTCTCCAAATGGGTCAAAGCAATTGCGCTGCCATCCAATGATTCAAAAGTCGTGATCAAATTCCTGAAAAAGAATATTTTCACTCGGTTTGGAACACCTCGTGCAATCATCAGTGATGGTGGCTCTCATTTCTGCAACAAATACTTCGATGCACTCCTATCCAAATATGGAGTTACTCACAAGGTTGCTACAGCTTACCATCCACAGTCAAATGGACAGGTTGAGGTTTCAAACAAGGAAATCAAAAGAATCCTAGAAAGAACCGTTGGATCAACAAGGAGGGCTGGTCAACAAAACTAGATGATGCATTATGGGCCTACCGGACAGCTTACAAGACACCCATTGGTATGTCTCCATATCGATTGGTGTTTGGGAAAGCGTGCGATCTACCAGTTGAGCTTACGCACAAGGCGTACTGGGCACTGAAGAAGTTGAATTTTTGATTCACAAGCTGCATGAGAGAAAAGACTTCACCAACTTAACTAATTTGAGGAATTTCGCCTACAGGCTTATGAGAATGCCAGATTATACAAAGAAAAGACAAAGAAATGGCATGACCGAAAAATATTGCACAGACAGTTGGAACCAAGGCAGCAGGTGTTACTTTACAACTCAAGATTGAAACTTTTCCCTGGAAAATTGAAATCTAGGTGGTTAGGTCCATTTGTGATCACTCAGGTTTTACCTTATGGAGCTGTTGAGTTACTGGATCCTAACACCAACAACACATTCAAAGTTAATAGTCAGCGTGTCAAACACTACTGGGGAGAATTATTTGAGCTACAAAAGAAAGTGTCACACTTTCAGATCAGCATAACGTTCAGGCAGTCACGTCTAGCTGACGACTTAAAACTTAGCGCTCGTAGGGAGGCAACCAATGCAATTTTTGTATATATTGTGATTTGATGTGATTTAATTTTGTGTGTTTAGTTTTTGCAGATTAAGACATTTTAAGATGGAAGAAGCTCTCGCAAATCTTCACAAGCAATTTCCTTCTCTCCCTCAAAAATCTCTGATGAAAGTCTATAAAGTTCGCTTAGAACGGATGAGGTTACTGACAATTCACGGTGTTCCTAATGACATTCATTGGGTAATTGAAGCACGAGTCTGATTGGCAGGTGAGTCTTCTGACTCTTTTATTAAAAATCTGCCTGGTTTTGGAAGAAGCACCTATGCAAAAACGTAGAGCTAAGCAAATGAGTGTTTGTTATAAATGTGCACGTTGGAATTGTAATACTCGTTGTCGTTCTTTAGGAATGGTGTCTGATAATCGCGAAGACAAAATTAAATTCATTAGGGATGGCTTGAGTAAGGAGTCTTTAGATGATATATCTTCGACTCTTGAGACGCATCCTAGTGGATATGTTCACATAGCCTTTCGCAAATTACATACACAATTTCAAAAAGAAAGACAACTGTTAAGTCTTGGGAATCTGACTCAAAAAGACCCTGTTTGCCAATTTATAAGAAAATTGGATGGGAAGCTTGTCCCTGACGCATAGACGTCAATCAAACTGTAAATTTTTGTACATATTATATCTCTTTGTCTTTTTCTAATCATTGTGATTTGTTTTGTTGTTTTATTTTCGTAGACAGGATCCAGACCTTTTGACTATCACGATTTGTTTAACTAATAATTGTCATTTGGCAGGTACTAGTGTTATTATTTTACTCACCCTTTTCAGGTGTTATAAATTCAACTCATCATTGTACTTTTGAAGACATCCAGAGTAAAACATGGAAGCCGCTTCAAGAAGACGAGTTGAAAACATCTGTGTGTTTTGCGGTAGTAGTGTTGGAACTAAACCACAATACATAGAAGCAGCACAGGAATTGGGTCGAGTCTTCGCTGCAAGGAATATGCAATTAATATATGGCGGAGGAAATCTTGGACTTATGGGGATCGTTTCAAAGGCTGTACAGGAAGGAGGAAGTCACATTTTGGGAATTATCCCAAAACCCTTGGTAGAGGCAAATCTTATTGGATCATCAAACAGAGAGGAACTTATTGTGCCAGGTATGTCTGAACGATTGGTAGAAATGATAAACTGTGCTGATGCTTTTATTGCTTTGCGAGGTGGCTTGGGTACATTGGAGGAAATTTTTATAGTACTATCTTGGGCGAACCTGAACATACATCAGAAACCAATTGGGCTGCTCAACGTTGATGGATTTTATGATTTTCTTTGTGTGTTTCTTGATGATTCTCGGAGAAATGGGTTCGTGTCAAAACCTTTAAAAGAACTACTCTTTACTGCCAGAACTGCTCCGGATCTAATTGACCAACTCTTAGCCTATGAACCACAAGTTGACCCTATCTTTTCAAAGATAAATTGGTCC
This sequence comes from Zanthoxylum bungeanum, assembly GCA_019454045.1. Classification (NCBI taxonomy): domain Eukaryota; kingdom Viridiplantae; phylum Streptophyta; class Magnoliopsida; order Sapindales; family Rutaceae; genus Zanthoxylum; species Zanthoxylum bungeanum. The sequence continues at coordinate 5,155 of SKCR01031679.1, read as the reverse complement.
GAGGACGATCGTGGTAAGAGGCGTCATGTTAATCTGGATCTTAACCTTTAATTCTTGTAGAATTTCAACTAACCAGGTATTATCTTCTAAACTCTTCTTCTACTGTTTAGGGAGCAGGTGATAGTTTGGTGTCTTCCTTCACTCACTACCTTTCTATAAGGAAAAGCTGTAAAGGCACCTAGATAATCATTCACCCATAGCTCATTGTGATAGACTAATATGGAGGACTCGTTGTTTATTCTTGACACCAAGCGATAAAAGCCTAAGAGGCTTGGGTACTTAAGAGAGCCTCGCTCCACCCTCCCTCTGGGGAATCTACAACGGAAATCTACCTTGTTTTTTAGTTTGTGTGTTATTTTTATTTTTAGTCCAAAATTTTTCGAAAAATACAAAAAAAATATTTTGCGTTCTTTTATTTTGACTAAAAAGGTAAAATTGGTAAGAGATAGCTGAGTAAGAAGTTTTCACTCCTGATACGTATCTCAAACCATTTTTGAAACAAGTTAATTTTTGTTTATTTCATTTTGAATTATTTAATTTGTGAATTCTCCATAAAACTGACTAAAATGGATCTTCATATGCTCAGTTGGCAGGTATTATCAACATATGTGAAAACATACGGACATGAGCTAAAATTGAAAAGTTTGTAATATTCAGTGCTCTAGTTTAATTGGAGGAAACATCTCAAAAAGTGATGGAGTAAAAAAAAAAATTAATCTGAGATCCGAGTTATTAAGTTTGTAATGGTGTTTTAACACCTAGTGCCCTAAAACCAAATGGTTTGGGAGTCACTAGCCCAAAGCTCGCTACATGGATCAAAGATGCTGCAAAAATATATATATCTGAAGTCTGAGTAATTAAGTCCGTAGAGGTATCTTAACACCTGGTGCCCTAAAGCCAACTGGTTTGGGAGCCATCGACCCAACACTCCATACATATACTTGTTTTTTTGCTTTTGTGTGCATTAGTTTTACTACATTTTTTCTTTTGTAAAATGTTTGTGGGTATCATTGCTGTAAACCTTCACGAGACTACAACTCGTCCACTAGGGACACCTAGGGGTTTAAAGGCTTGTTGCATATGCTAAATGCAACCGTGATCCTTACGAAAGTGGCTTAGTTAAATTTTATTTTAAAGATGTTTATGTTATTTTATTCTATGTTTTGCTTGAGGACTAGCAAAATGTTAGGTTTGGGGGTGTGATGAGTGGTATTTCTATCACTATTTCTCACTCATTTAAACCTAATATTTTAAATAGTTTCTTGAGTTTTGTGAATATTTTGATGTGTTTTGTGTTATTTTGTAGATAAATAAAGTTTCAGGACATTCTGGAGGTGATTTGGACCAAAACAGGAAAAATTGGAAAAAAGGGCATTTCGGTAATTTTTTCGCGTCGCGACGCGCAAGCCTTTGGCATCGCGACGCCTAACGTGCACCAGAGCTGCTAACGTGCGCCGGGTCAACGGGTCAGAATTTGAGAAGTTTGACTTTACTAACATGCGTCGTGCCACATGTCACCATCACAGCCGATCTGCTAACGTGCGCCGTAGGGCCACGTGTCGCAATCCTACGGTGCCGACAATTTCTCTCAGCCGCCTTGCCATGTCAGCATCAATTATTGAGTTTTCAGCCGCCTCGCCACGTGTCACCTTATCTTCTTATCCGAATCGCCACGTGTCAAGCCGTCATTGTGCCACGCCTCACTGTTCCAGCGTAGCAACGCGCAAGACCCTGGCGTCGCGACGCTGGAACCCCACCGAGGCCTATAAATTCAGCTCGAGATTTCAGATTTTGTTGTACCATTCTCTCCCATTTCTTTGATGTAAATAGGGAGTTCTTCTCTCTCTAAGTTTCTTTTAATTTTTAGTTTTTAGTTTTGTAATAATTTTAATTACTTTTTGTAATAATAGTAATTTACTTTCTTTATTTTTACAGTTTTACTATTCACCATGAGGAGGTAACTTCCCCAGCTAGGGTGAAAGTTAATTATTTTACTATTGCTATTTAGATTAATCTCCCTTAAAAATAATATATTCACTATTTAAAATTTGACTTAAAAAGGATACCGCTATATTGGTCGGTTGGTAATTAAATTTTAATCTGGTTTAAACCTGGCTAATCAAGGATACCGCCAGATTGGTCGGTTGGTAATTTAATTTTGGTTCCGTCTTTATGACTAGTTTATGGATAATATTACCGCCTTAATGGTTGGTTGGACTTAATTTGACTTAATCAGGATACCGCCAGATTGGTCGGTTGGTAATATTATCACAAGTTTATATATTATTTTATGGGAGATATCTAAATTAGTAGTAGTAAAAGTATTTCCTTTACCTTAGCATTTTATTTTATTGTAATTTTTCTTTTCAGTATTTACTTTACCGCATTTTTACTTCAAGTCTTTTATTTTCAAGTTTTTACCAGCCCTAGTTATGTGTTGTAACTAAATTAGTTATCTGGGGTTGTGATGACTTTTAATATCACCGGTTTATAACGGGTTAGATTATAGTTTGGGTAATATAAAGATTTATTTATTGAGTCTTAATCTTAATGCTTTTTAATTAACTGGCCATTAATAAAATTGACTAGGTAAACTTAAAATGAACTAGACATAGGTATTTTAAGTTTAAAAGACCTTAGACTCAATAGCCCACGATCTTCCTTGAGGATAGATAACCCTTTAATAGATTTCCTTACTAGATAGGAATATACCTGTCGGGCGGGGGTAGCCTTAATTGGAACTTAATCTTAATGAATCTAGGTAATTTGGTTGACATAGACATATGGTTCAATTGGATTATACTAGGTATTTGTAATTGACCATCGGAAGAGGCTTTTACATAATTTAGTGTTCCAAGTTAATAAATCAATATATTACCCAACTTTAAGATAACCACTTCATCTTTAAAATAATATTAAAAGAAATCACAACCCTAGATAGTTTTTAATATTGAATTTTCTTAAAACCTACTTTCGAACAATTTTATTTACTTGTTTTTAAATTTAGAATCGTCACCATTTCAAATCAATCAAACAACCTGTTAGATACTAGTAATCATTTCACCTCATAAAATTAATAGATTTGATATTAAGTCCTCGTAGGATCGATATTTTTATACTACTTGAACGATATGTACGCTTGCGTTATACGTGTGTGTTTACGCCGGTCAATCATCTAAACGTATGCCTAGCATTCCCAAATTTTCAGGAATGAGAAACCCGGTTTCTTTCCTGTTCATATCTAATATGAAATCTATCAAACAAATTATTATGGAACCTTATTCAAAATAAGTTCTTGCACTGTTTAAAGCTTATCCGTTGAAGGAAATGGTAGCTCATAGCGACTCATGATTAACCTTATCATGTCCAACAAAATTCGGTTACTCAATTCGGACACACCGTCAACTTGACGTGTTCCAGGAGGAGTCCTCATTGAAAGAATACTATAATCTTTCAAGTATATAAGAAACTTATAGCTTAAGTATTTTCCATTACGGTCAAACCGTGACGGTTTAATACTTTAGCCGATTTGTTTGTCTATTTCGTGTCGAAACTGTAAAAGTTTCCGATTTGTGTTTCCTCAAAAAAACACATAACCATAACGCGATGCCAACATCCGTATAGGTCATGAAATATTCATATCCACATCTAGCCCAGCTAGACATGGGCCCACTTGCTTCACTATGAACTAGGGCTGGCAGATCGGTGGCATTTACACTTTTACCAAGTAAATAGTGTTTTAGGCGCTTTGCCTAATAAACTAGATTCGTAGACTTCATTTGAATAGAATCAAATTAGTCCTAGTACCCACTCTTCGAAAGTGTGGATATACGAGTCTTGTTTTAGTTGGATCCCAGACAACAATGCCACAAATTAGTTTCTCCTGATCAAATCAGTTTTTGAGCTGTTTGTTTGTCATGTTATATATTGAGATTTATTTATACTCAAAATATAAATTCTGTTATTCAAATCCAATGTGTTTATCTCAATATCATCTTTATATAATGAAACACTTTAGTGTTCTAGAATATAAAGGTAAATCCGCAACGGATTAAACACTGATATAAAGATAATGTTTCTAGTCAAACTAGTTACATTATAACAGTTTCCTAATTTAGGTACGCACCCGATGGTAGTTCCTAAATTTAGGTATCTACGGTTAAAACAACGACTTTCGTCCCGTTTCCAATCCGCAGATTAAATCTCAATTGAGGTCAGTATCATGTTCAAAATAGATTCTGAACATCAATACATATATTTTATGTACCACACTAAGTATTTAAAATCTAATTTTAATACTAGTAGTGAACATAATCTTGACAAAAATATTTGAAGTCAGAGCCTTGCTCGTTCTTCAATTCTCTCATGTCTGCTTTGTCCAAACGGCAGTCACACTTCCGCGATCCCGTTTGCCACATTTAGGCAGACATTTTAGGATATGTCATTTATCTTCCTAGAAGATTATAATGATTTTGCCTTTACCCTTTTCAACACTCCAGAAGCCTTTGGCCTTCTAGAATATCGAAGTAAGGTGCGCCTTGCGCTACTTGCCTAATTGCAAACTTTGACTTTGTCTCATTGAGAATAGTCATTACCTCTCCAAGAGTTTACTATTGCAATATTAGTACTTCTAAAATCTAAGCATAGATTTATGAAGATCCTTCAATTTCTTTATCATACTTTAAGGATCTAATCCTTAGTTCTGATTCAGAAATAAGGAGTCTACTGCGACAAGCTAAATGGATTAAGCACTAAAGTTATCATTACATTAATCTTCGAAAGATTATGCTCTACTATTTGCTTAACTCCGAGCTTAGGCTTAATACATTATTTTATCAAATAAAATAACTTATTATTTTACAGGACCATCCTGAAATTATTCCCAATTTGAAAATTAAACCATTTAAATACATTTTCCCTAGGATTATGTTTTAAATGTCAATCTTTCAATTTTTTATCTTGATTTTAATAGTCCAACTATTTAATCAACGATTTAGGTACTATTATTATAATGATTACAATAGTCCAACTATTTAATCAAATATAATTTAATAGATTAAAATCAACTATATTGATTACTATAATCCCATTTTAAAATCAACTATAAATGAATTGTTTGAATATAGTCCAACTATTAATTAAAACAACATTTAAA
>SKCR01031678.1:0-18668 GCA_019454045.1 Zanthoxylum bungeanum | reverse complement strand
CATGTCATCAGCCACGTCAGCAAGTCAACAAGTCAAAATTGCCACGAGTCGTGCCACATCATCATCAACCAGACATCAGGAAGTGCCACATGTCGCAATTCTATGGTGCCGACAGTCTCTTTCCACGTGTCACCACATCCACCACCGCCACGTCATCATCAATAATTGAGTATATAATCCTTAGCTGACACGTGGCGGATAAGAATCTCAGGACCATCAGAAGCCGCCACGTGTCACAAAAATTGAAGCCCAACCACCCCACGCGCCCACGTGTCACCTTATCAGCTTATCCAGAATCTTCAACCAGCGAACCAGAGCTTGCACGTCGACAAAAGCTGGCGTAGCGACGCTGAGGACCCGGGCATCGCGACACTGGAATCCTACCGAGGATATAAATTGAGCTCGAGATTTTCAGAATTGATGCACCCTCTCTCTCTTATAATCTTTCTAAGAGAGAGTTTCTTCTCTACTTTCTTTTAATTTTTAGTTTTTTAGTTTTTAGTTTTGTAATTAATTTTAATTACGTTTTGTTAATACAGTAATTTAATTTTTTACTTTTTACTTTTTATTTACAGTTTTTTATTATTACCATGAGGAAGTAACTCCCCCAGCTAGGGTAAAGGTAATTCTTTTACTGTTACTATTTTAGATAATCTCCCTTAAAATAATATATTCACTATTAAAATATTGACTAAAAAGGATATACGGCAGATGGTCGGTTGGTAATTATTTTATCTGATTTAAAACCTGACTATAAAGGATACCGCCAGATTGGTCGGTTGGTTAATTTAATTTTTGGTTCCGCCTTTATGGCTGGTTGTACTTAATTTGATTTAATAAGGTTACCGCCTATATGGCTGGTTGGAAAAAGAATCACAAGTTTTATATTATTTATATGGGAGATATCTAAATTAATAGTAGTAAAGTAATTCCTTTTACCTTAGCATTTTATTTTATTGTAATTTACTTTTCAGTATTTATTTTACCCGCATTTTTACTTTATGTCTTTTATTTTCAAGTTTTTACTAGCCCTAGTTATGTGTTGTAACTAAATTAGTTATCTGGGGTTGTGATGAAATCCAATATCACCATTTTATAAGGGTTAGATATAGCTGGGTAATATAAGATTTTTTTATTTAGTCTTAATCTTAATGTGCTTTTTCATTAACTGGCCATTAATAAATTGATCTGGTAAATCTAAAATGAACTAGACATAGGGATTTTATGGTTTAAGCCTTAGACTCAATAGCCCACGATCTTCCTTGAGGATAGATACCCTTTAATAGATTTCTTACATGATAGGAATATACCTGTCGGGCGGGGGTAGCCATAATTGGAACTTAAACTTAATGAATCCAGATAATTTGGTTGACATAGACATATGGTTCAATTGGGTTAAACTGGGTATTTTTGTCTGACCATCGACAGAGGCTTACACATAATTTAGTGTTCCAGGTTAATAAATCAATATATTACCCAACTTTAAGATAACCACTTCATCTTTAAAATGATATTGGAAGAAATCACAAACCTAGATAGTTTTAATATTGAATTTTCTTAAAACCTATTTTCGACAATTTTATTTACTTGTTTTTAAATTTAGAATCGTCAATTTCAAATCAATCAAACAATCTGTTAGATACTAGTAATCATTTGACCTCATAAAATTAATAGATTAGATATTAAGTCCTCGTGGGATCGATATTTTTATACTACTTGAACGATATGTGCGCTTGCGTTATACGTGTGTGTTTACGCCGGTCATAGTATGACCATGTGTCTATGGAAGTCCGAAATCAGGGTAGGTGTATTTGGTATTAACCAGAGACTTGCACCGCTAATACTTGCGACAATCAATATACTTTGGTTTTGGTCGTCCAGGGCTTTAACCGGTTTCTGTGTACGCCTCTTATCGGTATATCGAGAATCGTAGTGTGTTGGGTGTGATGTCAAGATGGAAGTATCACTCCAGTCATAGTGGAGATGATGGTCACGTAGGATACGAGACTGGTTCTCTTAAATACTGCACCTATTGGGACTAGTTACCAGACATTCGACATGTGCTTCGTACGGGGCAGACACAATTCCAGACCCAGGCCTAGCACGTGATCATCCGTTACTGGATCGACATACACAATACTACGTATACTACGCCTGATATAGATCCTTATTCCTGTAGGATATTTCTGGAGAATTGGGTAGGCATGGCGCTTTGCTAGAAGCCAACCTTGTCTTGTAAATCGGTAAAATGTAGTACTTTGTACTTACGTGTTCGGATAGTCCGACGACTGAATTTACTACCAACATATCCGGGGATCTCATGGGTCGCTTCCCGAAGATTCACTGAGGACGTATGACTCGCACTTTTAATTAATCTGGGATTAATTAGAAGAGAGAGAAAGTTAATCTGGGATTAATTGCGGAGATATTTTATCTGGGATAAAATATCATTTAAAGAGAGAACGATTAATTTGGAATTAATAGATAAATTAATATATTCATATATTAAACGAAATTGGATTTCGACGCGGAATAAAATTAGATTTTTTAATCGTCGCGAACGAACGATTAATTTAGAATTATTCGTTAGCGACGAGAATAGTAATTATGCTAGGCATGATTATTTAATTAAATTAGATTTAATTACATCACAACGGAAAATTCGTTAATTGGAATTAGTGAACCCGAGCCCGAGATTATTTGCGAGCGAATTCGCATTTCGAATTCGAGTGCGGCACGCAAGTCAAATCTAGCGTCAAATCATTAGTCGCATCAAGCGTCTTGAGTGATATGACAACTTTTCACTTGATTTGATTGATGATTGGATGAGTGAGTAGTGGTTTGTATAGCATTTAATGCCAAATTTGGAGCCAAATTAGTTGACTTTTTGAAAGCTTTTTCAAAAATTTGGTATATGTTTTATTAATTGATTTTGGAAATTCAATTATCCATTACACATTTATCTTTCTCTCTCATCCATTTCTTCTATTCTTCATGCCATGGAGGGCATTTTCCTAGTTCTGTTTTCTGGGAAAATCGTGAGCTAGAGGGAAGCAAGTGTTTGATTTTGTGCAAAAATCATGAGAGCTAGCACTCCGAGAGACATATGAAGGTGATAGAGAAGTCCACCCATGAGCTTGGAATCATTTGACGAAGCTTGGAGCTTGACGAAGAACCTCCAATGGCCAAAAAAAAGGACTGCACACAGCCACTGCCGTGACATGCAGTGAGCAGAATTTCAAGTTTTGTTCATTACCGCGTCACTCAACCGATCGATGTCAGTATTCCGAAACTCCCTCGTATGTATTCGCACTTGTTTCATGCTGTTTATTGATCATTGGGACCTTAGTAGACTCCAACAATGGATAAAGAGCCAATATTGAGCATGAAAATGGTTTAGGTTAAAATTTGGGTAAAATTTATTTTGAGCATGAATAATGAAATTGGATGATTTAATATGCGTAATTGATTTTTAATAAAGAATTGATGGATCAATTTGATGAAAAGGTGTTTGGAACCATTTTTCCCCAATTTTTGATGTGTTGGCCGAATACACTATGCCCTATTTGTCTTGGTAATTTTTGATTTTTAGATCATTGGATGTGTTGGAAATCAATTGGGAATATTGATTTAATATTGAATTGAATTTAATTGGATTGAATTTGATTTGGACATTGAAATCCCTATGAAGCCGAGACATGAGAAGTATGTAATTGGGTTTGATTTTTTATGAAATGTGTTGGACATGTGTTTTTTTATTCATAAGCATGATTAATTAGGCTAATTGATGTTTTAGAAATGTTAATTGGGTAATAATTATGTTATACACTTTGTGTAATTAATTGGGAATTTGGAATTTTTGTAATTTAATTATTTGGGCCAAAAAATTGGATTTGGGCTTGTAACGTTGTTATTGGGCTTATTGGGCTTGGTTGTACCAAGATGGGTTTAGGCGAAATTAGTTGGATCCAATTAGGCCCAAAACCGCATCCATAAAGTCCAAATGCGACAAATGGACCTTTAAAGTTTAATGGGCCTAATGGGCCTCAATTGATTTCTGGGCTTATGTGGTAACTCCCGGATTGGTCTTTGGTTATTGGGTTTGACCCAAGTTGACCAAAATTCCAACGCCTTAAAGAAATTAATTAAAAGCCCATTGGACTTTAATTACATTAATATTGGATATAATCGGGCTTTGAGACCCGTAACGATTAAATTTGGAATTTAAGTCGTAAAGGTTTATTAATAAAGTGTCATATTTAATTTGGAATTAAATAACGAATTAGTATTAAATACAAATTGAATTGGATTTAATTATGTAGTTAATTTAATTCGAGAATTCGTACCTTGAGTACTTATTCGCAAAACGAGTTTGACTCGCGCAAAATCAAATCGTTGTTTGAACATTGGATGGTCACTAATTATCAGATTAATTAATTTGATTAGATTGATTGATAAAACGCTTGAGTGAATACGTGGTTGCGATGCATGAATAATGTATATCAGATGGATATTAGATGGGTGGAACAATTTTAGAAATTATTGTAATAAATTTGATTTGTTAAATTGGACTGCGCGTCCAGCCTTATCACCTCCATTACTCTGTATTCTCTTCTCACCTATTCCCCTCAATGTAAATGAGGTTTCTTTAGAAGTGATACATGTGCTAGCGGGAAAGCGAGAAAGGGAGAGATTTGTTCTAGGATCAATGTGTAAAGTATCCATCCGCATATCATTATTATTTTATTCATATGCGCTTTATTATGTGTTTAGAATGCATGTTTAAGGGTGTATGATGATGAGACCTTAACAAAGATAATAAATTGGTTCCAATTTGCACGCGAAAAACCCTCGAAAATATTAAGCGTTTTTCCTTCCATTGAGTGATTCTCACTCAAGATCCGGACTGGCATTGGCTTGTTGGCCAAAGTCAAGGCCTTTTCCGTCGAGGATGTGTTTGAATCACGAAGGCTTTGTTCCATATTGGTTGTCTTGTCCAAGTTGTGGTTTGTTGGCCAAAGTCAAGACCACTTCTTGTCCATCGACATTGATTACGAAGCTTTCAATGGTCAATGGGTCGCGCTTAACTAGGATCACTAAGTTTGTTGTGCCAAAGCCAAGGCTTAGTGATTCAGAGGAAAAAAGTTAGGTAATACATTGGATGTATTGGCATATATAAGATATATGTTTCGGACTTGGAAGTCCCCTACTGGATCTAGGAATTGTATTGGATCCAATTGATCTTAGAGATCTACCTAGTTAATTATCATACAATTTGTTGGCCAAAGTCAAGATTGTGTGATATTTAACGGGATCCTAGCCCACTAGGAAACACGGTTTCCCGAGTACTCGACAGAGGGTTAGAGGTTCGCCGAAAAATAGTGGGAGGTAAGAATTTAATTTGCAATATTCGTTTAATTACTTGCCATACGCGCTCAAACAAATATCATTCGTCATAGAAATTAAATGTTAGTTGGACTAATATTAAATGTTGTTTTAATAAATAGTTGGACTATTCAAACTATTCATTTATAGTTGATTTTATAATTGGATTATAGTAATCAATATATTGATTTTAATCTATTAAATTATAGTTGATTAAATAGTTGGACTATTGTAATCATTATAATAATAGTACCTAAATCGTTGATTAAATAGTTGGATTATTAAAATCAAGATAAAATTGAAAGATTGACATTTAAAACATAATCCTATGGAAAATGTATTTAAATGGTTTAATTTTCAAAATTGGGAACAACGTTTCAGGATGGTCCTGGAAACTAATAAGTTACTTTATTTGATAAAATAACATATTAGGCTTAAGCCCGGAGTTAAGCAAATAGTAGAGCATGATCTTTGGAAGATTCATGTAATGATAACTTAAGTGCTTAATCCATTAAACTTGTAAAGTAGACTCCTTAAAGTATGATGATGAAATTGAAGGATCTTCATAAATCTATACTTAGATTTTAGACGTACTAAATTGCAATAGTAAACTCTTGGAGAGTTAATGACTATTCTCAAGGAGACAAAGTCAAACTTTGCAATTAGGCAAGTAGCGCAAGGCGCACCTTAGTTCGATATTCTAGAAGGCCAAGGCTTGGCCAAAGGCTTATTGAGTGTGAAAAAGGGCAAAGGTAAAATCATTATAATCTTCTGGGAAGATAAAGGACATATCCCAAAATGTCTGCCTAAAATGTGGCAAACGGGATCGCAGAAGCATGACTGCCATTTGAACAAGGCAGACATGAAGGAATTGAATATGGGGCAAGGCTCTGACTTCAAATATGTTTGTCAAAATTATGTTCACTACTAGTATTAAAATTAGATTTTAAATACTTAGTGTGATACATAAAATATACTGATGTTTAGAATCAGCTATGAGCAGGATACTGACTTCAATAGAGATTTATCTGCGAATCGAAAACGGGACGAAATTCGCTGTTTTAACCGTAGATACCTAATTTAGGAACTACCCTCGGGTTTGTACTTAAATTAGGATACTGTTATAATGTAACTAGTTTGACTAGAAACATTATCTTATATCAGTGTTTAACCCGCTGCGGGTGAACCTTTATTCTAGAACACTAAAGTGTTTCATTATATAAAGATGATATTAAGATAAACATATTAGATGTGAATAACAGAATTTATATTGTGAATATAAATAAATCCCAAACGTATATAATGACAAACAAATAGCTCAAACTGATTTGATCAGAAGAAACTAATTTGTGGCATTGTAGTCTGGGACGCAATTAAACAAGAATCGTGTATCCACACTTTCTAAGAGTGGGTACTAGGACTAATTTGATTCTATTCAAATAAAGTCTACGAATCTAGGTTATTGGTCAAAGTGCCTAAAACACTATTTACTTGGTAAAAGTGTGTAAATGCCACCGATCTGTTAGCCCTAGTTCATAGTGAAGCAAGTGGGCCCATGTCTAGCTAGGCTAGAGGTGGATATGAATATTTCGTGAAATTTACGGATGTGGCATCGCGTTATGATTATGTGTTTCTATTGAAACGCAAATCATAAACTTTTACAGTTTCAACACGAAATAGACAAATAGATCGGGTAAAGTATTAAACTGTCATGGTAAGACCGTAATGGAAAATACTTAAGCAATAAGTTTCTCAAATACTTGAAAGAGTATAGTATTCTTTCAATGAGGACTCCTCCCGGAACACGTTAGTTTGACGATGTGTCCGAACTGAGTAACCAAATTTTGTTGGACATGATAAGGTTAATCATGAGTCGCTCTGAGCTACCATTTCCTTCAACGGATAAGCATTAACAGTGCAGAACTTATTTACAATAAGGTTCCATTAAAATCTGTTTGACAGATTTCATATTAGATATGAACAGGAAAGAAACCAGGTTTCTCATTCCTGAATATTTGGGTATGCATGCCATATGTTTGGATGATACCAAACTAAAACCCAAATTGGATAAGGGCCAATTGTAGGTTATCCTAGGGATACCATAAGTATAGTACTTATATAACTCACATGAGAACAATTAGATTGTTGCTCGCCATGCAGTTTTCCTAAGAGGAATACCGATATGCAGTGGTAAGTGGGAGGATAGTAAAACTCGATGAAAATCAGAGTGATACTATTCAAGGCACCCATTCCTTAATGGAACATAAATAGTTCATCAAGGATGAAACTATACTAGTAATCTTCGAATACACAAGAACCGCATAGATCGGAGATAGTCAGAAAACAACCTGGGGTATGGGTTTCTGATCTCACCTCATAAAGATGTCAATCTTTTGAGGAATACCAACTGACTACGTATGAGGAAGTGATACAAGGTATCGACTCCCTATTATGGCAAAGTGCCATAATATCCGAATTGGATTCCATGTAAATCAATAAGTTTGGATACTAGTTGATGTACCGCAAGGCATTGTACCTATTGGTACTTATAAGTCTTCAAGGAAGACGTACACGGATGGCAACATACCAACGAATAAAGCTAGACTTTTAGCGAAAATGTATCGTTATCAACATTGTGTTGATTACGATTCAACCTTTTACCTGTTGCCACGATAAATCCATTGGATAATGCTTGCTAATGCTGCATGTTTCATTTATGAAATATGTAAGCTAAATGGGAAAATCGCTTTCCTTAAACGGAAACCTTTTGGAGGATGTTTACAACATCCTGACGGTTTTGTCGTACCAAAACTAGCAAACAAGGTTTGCAGGTTATTCGATCCATGTTTGGATTGAAGCAAGCATTAGGTTCTTGGAATTATCTTTTTGATGTAATCATAATAGTTTATGATTTAATTAAAAACGTAAATGATTCTTGTGTATATAAGGAGGTTAGTGGGAGCGCACTGACAGTGGTTGTCCTATAAAATAATGATAATATGTCATTTCTTGGAAATGATACTCCCATAAAACTATCGGTGAAAGCTTGTCTTTCGAGAAAATTCTATATAGAATTCTTGTGAGAAACAACTTTTATTCTAGGAATAAAGATCTACTGGGATAGATCTTAAAGTTTTTGAAACTCTCCGAGAAACCGTACATTGAAAATGTACGCGACCTGGTGTCTCATACGCTTTGAGCATATGGATTCACAAACAGGCCAATACAATTGATAGTCACTGGATTGATGTTAAGAACATTCATTAGTATTTTAGAGAACTAAGGATGCTGTCTTAAACTATGGAGATGGAGAACCTGAAGTGACTGGGTTCACTAATGCAAGTTTCCTAACCGGTAAAGACGACTATAAGTTGCAAACGGTACTATACAGTTTGAATAACAAAACAGTTAGCTGGAAATCTTTCAAGCAAGATACTGTTACGGAATAAACAACAAATGCGGAATATTGCTGCAGTTGAGGTAGTAATAGAAGCCATTTGGGTCGACAATAAATGTAATTAGATTAGATATAATTATGTTAGCTACTGAGCTATGCGTCAGCACAGGCTAAAGAATTAATGGTCTCATCAACGATCCAGATACATACTTCGATATTCATCTGATTCGTTCGGATCATACATCGTAGCGATGTAATGATCGTATAAATCACATCAGACGATAATCATGCAAATCCGCTGACGAAAGACCTTCTCAGCAGTTTGAGCCAACCGTACATAGTTCGGGTGGTAGACACTCGAGTGACTGGCTATAGGCCAAGTGGGAGATTGTTGGACAATTATGACCCATAGCGTCACTATTTGTACAGATCATGGTATTGTTGTATAAATTAACTATGTGACAAAGGGGATTGCTCTCTTATCATTTGTGATTAGATCACCAATATATATAAATGATAGGAGGTCCCTATGATTTGTTCCTGAATTGAGAATGATATGAGACAATATCAGTCCACGAAGGATAAACCATCAAATATCCATAGTCATAGTATTATCGAGATTGGACATCGATAAATGCGTAAAAGACTAGTATTACACTTGTGCGTGTTGTGAGGGCACAACGGCATAGTTCTCATATATTTGGGTATAGGATACTCATGAAAGTGTAATAGGAGGTTGTGTTTTACCAATGGTATGGGAAACAGCTTCGCTCTAGTTAGACCCCCTCAGAATTCCATTGGTAGTATGACTATGTGTCTATGGAAGTCCTAAATCAGGGTAGGTGTATTTGGTCTTAACCTGAGACTTGCACCGCTAATACTTGCGACAATCAATATACTTTGGTTTTGGTCGTCCAGGGCTTTAACCGGTTTCTGTGTATGCCTCTTCTGGGTATATCAAGAATCGTAGAGTGTTGGGTGTGATGTCATGACGGAAGTATCACTCCAGTCCTAGTGGAGATGATGGTCACGTAGAATACGGGACTGGTTCACTTAAATGCTGCAGCTATTGGGATATTATAACAAGGTCATGTATATCCAATTATAGAGACTAGTTACCAAACATCCAACATGTGCTTCGTACGGGGCAGACACAATACCAGCCCTAGGCCTAGCACGTGATTATCCGATACTGGATCGACATACACAATACTACGTATACTACGCATGATATAGATAATTATTCCTGTAAGGATATTTATGGAGAATTGGGTAGGCATGGCGCTTTTCTAGAAGCCAACGTTGTCTTGTAAATCGGTAAAATGTAGTTCTTGACACTTACGTGTTCGGATAGTCCGACGACCGAATTTACTGCCAACATATCCGGGGATCTCATGGGTCGCTTCCCGAAGATTCACCAATGACGTATGACTCGTACTTTTAATTAATCTGGGATTAATTAGAAGAGAGAGAAAGTTAATCTAGGATTAATTGCGGAGATATTTTATCTGGGATAAAATATAATTTAATGAGAGAACGATTAATTTGGAATTAATCGATAAATTAATGTATTTGATATATTAAATGAAATTGGATTTCGACGCGGAATTAAAATTAGATTTTAATTCGGGCGAACAAATTATTTTAGAATGAATTCGTTAGCGACGGGAATAGTAATTATGCTAGGCATGATTATTTAATTAAATTAGATTTAATTACGTCACAACGGAAAATTCGTTAATTTGTAATTAGCGAACCCGAGCCCGAGATTATTTGCGAGCGCATTCGCATTTCGAATTCGAGTGCGGCACGCAAGTCAAATCAAGCGTCAAATCATTTGTCGCATCAACCGTCAAATCATTAGTCACTTTGAGTGATGTGACAACTTGTCACTTGATTTGATTGATGTGAGTAGGTGGATAGCATTTAATGCCAAATTTGGAGCCAAATTAGTTTGATTTTTTGAAAGCTTTTTCAAAAATTTGGTATATGTTTTATTAATTGATTTTGGAAATTAATTTATCCATTACACATTTATCTCTCTCTCTCATCCATTTCCTCTCTTCTTCACGCCCATGGAGGGAATTTTTCTAGTTCTGTTTTCTGGGAAAACCGTGAGCTAGAGGGAAGCGAGTGTTTGATTTTGTGGAAAAAATCATGAGAGCTAGCACTCCGAGAGACATGCGAAGGTGATAGGGAAGTCCACCCATGAGCTTGGAATCGTTTGACGAAGCTTGGAGCTTGACGAAGAACCTCAAATGGCCGAAAATAGTGGACTGCACACAGCCACTGCCGTGACATGCAGTGAGTAGAATTTCAAGTTTTGTTCGTTGCTACGTCGCTCAACCGATCGATGTGAGTATTCCGCAACTCCCTCGTATGTATTCGCACTTGTTTCATGCTTGTTTATTGATTCTTGAGACCTTAGTAAACTTCAACACTCATGGTACTCCACAATACAATGGAGTGTCAGAGAGGAGAAATCATACATTATTAGATATGGTCCAATCTATGTTAAGTTTTACAGATTTGCTATATTACTTATAGGTTATTCTCTTTTAACTGCTCTTTTGAATAAGATTCCTTCTAAAGTTGTTCCTACAACTCCGTATGAGATATAGACCGGTAGGAAATCTAATCTTAATTACGTTAGGGTTTGGGGCTATCCTGCATACATAAGGGTGGTTTAGCGGAATAAGCTTTTGCCTCGAGGGAAAAAGTTTAGGTTTGTTGGATATCTTTCAAATACGAAAGGATATTAGTTCTATGATACCGAGCATCGAAATGTGTTTGTAGCTCGCTTCGCAAAATTTCTAGAGGTAGAATTTTGGTGTGAATGAGGTAATCGTAGATATGTGAACTTGATGAAGTATAACCTGAGACCAACGAACCAACGGAGGAACCTGAAGTTCAAGTAGTTGAAGAACCTTCATTACCCAGTAGGTCTGAAATGGTATCTGGACTTCCTGAACGCTTCTATTTGTTACAAGAAATGAGTCTTGATTTTCTCTTAGTTGAATATACTGACCCTTATACTTATAGAGAATCGATGTTGGACATCGACTTCGTGAAGTGGCAATAAGCCATGAAATCAGAGTTAGACTCTATGCATCTAAATCAAGTTTGGGACTTGGTTCAGCTTCATGAAGGAATTGTTCCTATCGGTTGTAAATGGGTTTACAAAAGGAAGCATGGGCCTGACTGATAGGAATTGTTCCTATCAGTTGTAAATGGGTTTACAAAAGGAAGCATGGGCTTGACTGATAGGAATTGTTCCTATCAGTTGTAAATGGGTTTACACACAGCGACCTGGTATCGACTACGATGAAACTTTTTCACCAGTTGCAATGCTGAAGTCTATTAGGATTTTATTGTCTATTGCTGCTTACCATGGTTACGATATTTGGCAGATGGATGTCAAAACAGCTTCTCTAAATGGATTTCTTGATGAAGAAATCTATATGGAACAGTCGGAGGGTTTTGTACCCAGCGAAAACTCGGGCATGTTATGTAAGCTTAAGAAGTCCATTTATGGACTTAAACAAGCTTCACGAAGTTGGAATCTTTGATTCGACGAGATAATCAAATTGTTTGGTTTTCTTACGAATTTAGAAGAATCATGTGTGTATAAGAAGGCCAGTGGGAGTATGGTGGTATTTTTTATTCTCTATGTTGATGGCATCCTGATCATTGGGAATGATATCGGGATGATGCAAGGGTTAAAGCTTACCTCTGTAATAATTTCTTTATGAAAGACTGATCGGTGTAATCACACGCGTATAACGTAAGTGCACGTATCGTTCAAGTAGTTTAAAAGTATCGATCCCATGAGGACTTAATACCTAAACTATTAATTTATGAAGTCAAATGTTTACGAATTGTTGATTGATTGGATGGTGACTTTAAACTTAAAACAAGTAAATTAAACAGTGCGAAAATAAATTAAAGGAAAATTCAATATTAAGAAAACTATCAAAGGATGTGAATCCTTCCAATATCTTTTTAAAGATGAAGTGGTTATTTTACGTTTGTGCACTATATTGATTTATTTTCCTGGAACACAAATTTATTCAAAAGCCTCTTCCGATGGTCAGATACAAATACCCAGAATAACCCAATTAATCATATTCTTATATCAACCAAGTTATCTGAATTCATTAAGATTAAGTTCCAATTATGGCTACCCCCGCCTGAAAGGTATATTCCTATCGTAAGGAAATCTATTAAGGGTTATTTATCCTCAAGGAAGATGGTGGGCTATTGAGTCTAAGGGTTAAACCTAAAATCCTTTTTCCAAGTTCATTTTAAGTTTACCAGATCAATCTTATTAATGGCCAGTTACCAAGAAGCATTAAGACTAAGGCTCAATAAATAAACTTTTATATTATCCAAACTATAAAATAACCCATTATAAACTAGTGATATTGGAATTCATCACAACCCCAGAAAACGGGTTTAGTTACTACACATATCTAAGACTAGTAAAAGCTTAAATAAAGTAAATGACATAAAGTAAATGATGGCAAGTAAATGCTGAAATTAAATAAAGTAAATGCTAGAAAGTAAATGTTGGAAATTAAAAAGGGAAAATTACAATAAAATAAAATGCTGGGGGTTAGAGGATCCACTTTTATTACTTCTATTTTAGATATCTCCCTTATTATAATATATTAACTTTGCGTGATATTACCAACTGACCATATAGGCGGTATCCTGATTAAATCAAATTTATAATTAATTCCAACCGACCATACAGGCGGTATCTATGTTTAGTCAGGTTAAAACAATTTTATTTAAGTCCAACCGACCATAAGGCGGTATCCCATTAAGTCAGGTTTTAAATAGTTTATATATTATAATTAAGGGAGATTAATCTAAACTTTAGTAACAAAAGTTTTACCTTTAACCCTAGCAGGGGGAAGTTACCTCCTCATACTGGAAAAGTAAAAATAATGACTGAAAAGTAAAGTAAAGAAAGAACTATTGCGTAAATTAAAATAAATTAATTACAGAAAAGCTGTAAAAAAACAAACAAAACACAATCTTCTTAGTATTATTAAGGAATTCCTTACAAGAAAGTATGAAATAAATTCTTAAATTCGGCCTCAATTTATAGGCAAAATTTTGCCTCACGTGTCGGAACGAGTGAAGTCTTGCGGCTCGCGACGCGTGTTGATCTTCGACATGTGGCACGGGCTTCGCGGAGATGATGACACGTGTCTGGCAGTTGTCGGCAGCTGAATTATTATACTGACATGGTGACGTCGTGACGTTGATGAATGTCGATAGCATGTGATGATGACACCTGTCCGACGCACGTTAGCAATCACCGGTGCATGTTAGCGTGATTTGCTGTGATGTTGACATGTGGCAAGTGCATGTTAGCAAGTGCGCATGATAGAAAAATTTTCTTATTGTGACAAATGTCCGATGTATTTTACCAATCACCGGTGCATGTTAGCGGTCGTGACGCATGTCGCGATGCCCAAATGATAATTTTGCCCTTTTTTATCCTTTTTCTCTGTTTTGGCCTTGATTTGATTCCAGTGAGTCCTGAAACTTTATTTATATACAAAACACATCAAATATTCACAAAACTCAAGAAACTATACAAAATATTAAGTCAAAGGGACGGTAAATATTGATATATTTACAGCTTATCACACCCCCAAACCTAACATTTTGCTAGTCCTCAAGCAAAACAACAAAATAAAATACAATAAACAACTTTAAAATAAAATTAAACTAAGCCACTTTCGCAGGGATCACGGTTTCATTTAGCACATGCAACAAGCCTTTAAACCCCTAAGTGTCCCTAGTGGACGAGTTGTAGTCTCATGAGGGCTTACAGTGACGATACCCACAAACGTCAATATAATACTAATGCACACAAAAGGAAAAAGACAAGAGAAAAGAGAATAAACAGGTTAGTGACTAAACAGGTGAAACTTCTTTTCCAAGTTAATAGTTATTTTCTTTTATTCTAAATTACTGAATAAGTAAATTCTCCGATTATTTTTACCATTTTCCATGCACACAACTAACAATGTATTAATCAAGTCACTGTGCCCACAATATTCACAAGTGTAGTTGAAAAGAGAGTAATATTTTTGTCCTAAAGTTATATCAGAATTCACGCTTTTTTGACAATGGAATATTTTTCTGATTTTTCTATTTTTTTTTATATACAATATCATCCATCCATGTAATGAGTTTTGGGTCAGTGACTCCCAAAACAGTTGACTTTAGGGCACTAGGTATTAAGACACCCTCACAGACTTAATTACTCGGATTTCAGACATATATATTTTTTGTGACATCTTCGATCCATGTAGCGAGTTTGGGTCAGTGACTCCCAAACCAGTTGGCTTTAGGGCACTAGGTGTTAAAACACCCCTACGGACTTGATAACTCGGATCTCATACATTTTTTTTATCCCATCGCTTTTTTTAGATGTTTCCTCCAATTAAACTAGAATACTGAATATTACAAACTGATTCAATTACAACTCATGGTCGTATGTTACCATGTATGTTGATAATACCTGTTAACTGAGCATATGAGGATCCAATTTAATCAATTTTATGGAGAATTCACAAATTAAATAATTCAAAAAGAAATAAACAAAAATTAATTTGTTACGAAATAGGTTGAGATACGTCTCAGGAGTGGAAATCCCTTACACAACTATCTCACACCAATTTCACCTGATTAATCAAATTAAAAACACAAAAACTCAAAATATTTTTTAAATTTTTGTAAAATTTTTAAATTTTGTTTTGAATTTTTTTTTGAAATTTTTTAACTAAAAATCAAATAAAAATAACACAATAAAAACAATATAGTAGTCAACTATTCCACTCCCCCAAACCTAAATGAGACATTGTCCCCAATGTCTTAAAAAGTAGAAGAATAGTTTAGAAACAGTACCTGGTTAGCTGAAATTCTACATCTAAAATGAAAACTAAAGGTTAAGATCCAGATTTATCCCACGTTTTTTTCCACGATCATTATCGGACCAATTTATCTTGGAAATGATAGGGTCAATTTGTGGTTCAAAGGCTAAAAGTTGGTCAATTAAATCATTGGCAGTTCTGGCAGTGAAGAAGAGATCTTTTACAGGTTTTGACACGAACCCATTTCTTTGGGCATTATCAAGAAAACACACAAAGAAATTCATAAAATCCATCAGCATTAAATAGTCCAATCAGTTTCTGGGGTATGTTCAAGTTCCCCCAAGATAACACTGTAAGAATTTCCTCCATCTGCCCAAGCCACCTGGCAAAACAATAAAAGCATCAGCATAGTTAATCAATTCCACCAGTCGTTCAGACATACCTGGCATGATAAGTTCCTCTCCGTTTGATGGTCCTATAAGATTCGCCTCTGCCAAAGGTTTTAGATGATTCCCAAGACTTGACTGATTCCTTCTTGTACAGCCCTTGAAACAATCCCCATTTTCCAAGATTGCCACCACTAAATACTAGGTGTATATTCCTTTAGCAATGACTCTACTACCCATTCCTGTGATGCCTCAAAGAACTCTGGTTTCGAACCAAAACTAGTACCGCAAAACACACATATATTTACAACTCGTCTTCTTATAGTGGCTTCCATTTTTATTATATTTCTTTCTCAAATCTGATGCTTTCAAGAGTGCAATGATGAGTTGAATTTATAACACCTGAAAAGGGATGAGTAATAATAGCACTAGTACCTGCCAAATGACAATTATTAGCTAAACAGTAAAATAGACTGTGATAGTCAAAAGTCTGGATCATGTCGGAGAAAATAAAATAAAATAACAAAACAAATCACAATTATTAGATAAAAACAAGAGATAATAATATTATAGGAAGTAACGGCTTGATTGACGTCAATGCGTCAGGGATAAGCTTCCCGTCCAATTTTCTTATAAATTGGCAAACATGGTCTTTTAAAGTCAGATTCCCGAGATTGAATTGTTGACTTTCTTTTTATACTACTTGAATTATACGTGCGCTTGCGTTATACGCGTGTGATTTGCACCGGTCAAGTTTTTGGCACCATTGCCAGGGACTTATTTATCTTTCACTATTAGTTTTGGGGTTAGATACGTTACTTGTATCTAATTTCTTTTTACTTATTGTCTTTTTTCTTCTTATGTTTCAGGTTCTCAGAAACTACATGAGATGAACCAGAAGCTTTGAACTCCGACAGCTCGACCCAGAAAATGAAAGAACAATCAGACAGTTGAGAAGGGAAAGGCGTGAAGGCCAAGAAGCTTTAGTCAACATGGAACCTTAACCTTTGGAGGTTGCACCACCAATTCTCATTGAAACAGAACCATTCCGTGGATGACAGACTCATTTATTGTATTGTACTTCCTCCTTTACAAACAAATGCGGGTGATATCAAAACATGCATCCAGATGATTCGGCAGTCATTAAAGTTTGGGGGAAATGCAACTGAAGATCCTAATACCCACATCAACAACTTCCTGGAAGTCTGCGGTACTTTTAATTACAACCGAGAAGCTGAAGAAGCAATGAGACTACGGGTGTTTCCATACTCCTTGAAGAACAGAGCTAAAGCTTGGCTACATTCACTACCAGCAGGTTCCATCACAACTTGGAACGCTTTAGCCACCAAATTCCTTTCAAAGTACTTTCCACCAGCTAGAACTGGAAAGCCGAGGAATGACATCACATCCTTTGTACAACAAGACTCGGAATCCCTCTGCGATGCTTGGGAAAGATTCAAAGATTTACTCCGGAAATGTCCTCACCATGAGATTCCAAAATGGCTACAAGTCCAAACTTTCTATAATGGACTTTCTGGACTGATGAGAACCACAATCGATGCTCCTGTTGGAGGAGCTTTGATGGAAAAATGAGAAGATCAAGACTGGAACCTAATCGAAGAAATGGCCAACAACAATTCCTTGGGGCCAACAGAAATGAGCATGATCCAAAAAATTGCAGGAATTTATGAAGTTGGAGCCAATACAGCAGTCAACACCAAGCTGGATCAGATATGTAAATTTATGGAGACTCTTACCACTGGATCCACAAGTTCACCATATGGAGGAGCACCAGAACCAAACCAACTTGAAGAAACGGTGAATTATGTCAACAATTTCAATAGACTTGGGAACAATCCATATTCCAACACCTACAACCCAGGGTGGAGGAATCATCCCAATTTTTCATGAAGCAACAATTCAGGGCAAAAGAATAATCCACCATCTGGATTCCAACAGCAGAACTATCCACCACCAGAATTTCAACAACATGAAAAAGAACCAGAAATGAAAGAATGGATTGCAGAGATGTTCAAAAAGCAACAAGCAGCATATGATGGTATATTTCAAATCCAATTTGCTTCCATCAAAGCACTGGAGAATCAAATTGGACAACTGGCCAATGCTCAGAGTTACAGACCACCAAGAAATCTTCCCAGCAATATAGAACCAAATCCAAGGAACCGATGGAATGAGCAATGTCAAGCTATCACCTTGAACAGTGGTACTGAGATCAACAAAGATGTTGGAATCAAGGCAACAATTGAAGAAGTTCCAAAAGATGCAGTTCCACATATGGAGGAAAAAGAAGCAAAGGAAAAAGAAAAAGATCAGATCACTCCACCTCCACCTTTTCTACAGCGACTTCAGAAAAACAAGTTGGACAAGCAATTTGCTCGATTCTTGGAGGTGTTCAAAAAGCTGCACATCAACATTCCATTTGCAGAAGCCTTGAAAGAAATGCCCAGCTATATAAAATTCATGAAAGACATTCTTTCACGAAAATGGAGATTGGGAGATTACGAGACAGTAGCATTGACGGAAGAATACAGTTCCATCATTCAGAGGAAACTTCCCCCAAAGTTGAAAGATCCTGGCAGTTTC
>SKCR01031677.1:0-18486 GCA_019454045.1 Zanthoxylum bungeanum | reverse complement strand
CCTATTATGCATAATAAATAACTAAATACTAAGCACCAGTGATCTGAAGCAAAACAGGATTTTCTAGTTCTATACTTTTTTTTTTGGAAACCTTGAAACCCCCGCCAAACCACCCGACCCGGGCATAAGCACAACACAGACTCGACAGCCATCAAGAAACTGTGGTACAAAAAAAAGGAAAAGAAAAGACTCACATTTAGGCAATAACTCTGCGATCCTTTTTATCTTCTGAAGCTGCAAAACAATCACAGGAAGCAACGCAAATCGGAGAGCTACAGTTGAAGAAGCTATAATTATCCACCTGAAAATCATTACAAATCAATCATTAATTAAAAGTCTCTTTGGATTAGCACCATCAACAGCACCTTTTGATAGCCAAAATATTTTTTTTTCTGAAGAATTTTCCAAAAATGCTTTCAATTACTTCTGTTCAAAATCACTGTGAGTACACGAAATTCAAAATTGAAATTCAGTGACTGAACATGCGGCGCAATTTCCACGTGGCAGTAAAAGAAAAAGAGAGAGAGCGAGAGAGAGAGAGCGTTACCAAGGGAAGCCGGTGAGATCATGATAAGTATCAAGTAACGAAATCAGCGAGCGAACAGGAAGGCTCGACTCTGCACTGCCGATACTTTCAATCACTCTCTCGCTCAAATCAGCAGTCTCCGACGGAATCAGTACTTCCGATTCGCCGCCGTCTTCTGAACGTGAGTGATAGAAATGAACAGGCGGTCGGAAAAAGGAGGGACTTTGAGGTGTTTGTATTGGTACGGGTGACGGCGTGTTGAAGAAGTGATAGAGCGGCGCGCGTGAGAGAGAGTGAGAGCCTCTACAGCGACGGAGCTGTGAGAATAAGAGCTTCGCGGCTGCCATTCAGTCGAGAGTTTTAGGCTTTTTTTTTTTTTTTTTTTCTTATTTAAACGGCGGGAATGGTCCGATTGAGAAGTTTAGCCTTTGATCCGAAAAGTACATTTGAACCCCTGAATTTAATAAAATTGAGATGAGTGCCCCACTATATTATAAATATAGAAAAAGACATCCAACTATCATATTGTTACAGATTTCCATAATGACACTTTAGTTATGCAGTTTTGAAGATATAATTTTTAGTTTTTATTGTAAAAATTTTTTTAATTAATTAAGTATTTTTCATTAATTTTGAAATAAATATTTATCATCTTTGGACAATATTGAGATATTCAAGTCATGTAATATTAATTGAACGAAAAGTAATTCAAAATTAATTGAAAATATTTATTTTTAAAACTATAGAGATTATAAAATTAATAAATTATTATAGAAATCTACAAATTAATTGAGTGATTATCCTTAAGAACGCTTAATTATATGCTTTGTGCGTCTCTACACATATTTGTTAATGTTTGATGGTATTAAAGATGAGCTCAAAACATTACATAGACTCTAACCAATTAAAACCGATTAGTCGTTAATTGTTAGTTGATTAATTTGATTTGGTCGAAAATCACCAATTTTAATTTTTATCGGTTAATTATCATTTTAAAATTACCTGATTTGAATAAATACTCATTTTTCTTATTATTTTCTTCATTTTTATTATTCTTTTATAAAGTCTTTAGTCATCTCTATTTATTTTATGATTATTTAAATGAATAAATTTTAATGATTTTTGGGGATATTGAGAAATAAGTTTTAAAAATTTATACTTTGAGTCATAAATGTAAACATTACTCAACTATAGACTTAGGAAGAATTAATTGTATTTATTTAATAATATTACTCTTCTCGATTAATTTAGTCTAAACCTTACTCTTTTCGATTAATTTTTGTTGGAAATTCTTCAAATCTTCGAATATACTTGTTTGGATGGAGGAGAGACATGTACCTGAGATGGTACCCCATGAGGTCATGTCATCCAATTGTGTGTCAAATGTTCATATACTCCAATGCATGCATAGGAGGGGTATAACGTTTTAGAGAATTACACCACAACCCTAAGGGTGCCTTTGAGGCACCATTCCATACTTATAAAAAAGAAGCTTTATGTTCATTTTTACACACAATGAAGAAATCTGAATTTTATCTAAAACTGAAAGTCTCATATTATTTTCTCGAGTATGAGATAATTCCACCATATTCCAAGTTCAATGTCTTGTTAAGGCGTGCCCATTAAACAAGAGGAATTCGGATTATGCTGAGAGAACATTAGTCACAAATTCGTAGAGTACCTAGACGAGGCTGATAATTCTCAAGGACAGAGATTAATCTCTGTTGTAAATTCTTCAATTAACAGAGGGTATTTATGTCTTTTATTGTATAGGGGTGGCTACAATCCTTGTAGGGTTGCAACCCCACCCCAAGGGGTGCCCTTCTTTGGCACCCCTCCTTGCCTTATAAAAGAAGGCTTTTCCCTCCAAATTTGAATGATGAGAAAATTAGATAAGACATAAAAATCCTGCATTTTCAGACATTTGTTTTATTTGTTTTGAGAAGAGATCCACCATCTTCCTTGTTCAAACACTTGTCAAGGAGTGCACCTTGGACAATAAGCATCCAAGTTATCATGGGAGAACGTTGGCCAATTCGGATCCGTAGAGCACCTGTGACGGGGCCAATAAGTTCTTAAGGATAGAGAACTTCTCGACTTGGAATTTCTGTAACTTCTGATTTTTCTTATTTGTCCTTTTATTGGTTTTGTGTTTAGGGTTTTGCATATAGATTTGGTTGGGAATTAATCTGTTGTTTTTGCATGCTAATTACTGTTTGATGACACTAATTGGACCACAATCTCGACTCGGATGCATTCATCATTTTACAAGTTTTATTTACATATCAAGTTCTAGGGTTTTGCTAGATCTATTTTTAGTTTATGGATTTGATTTGTCTGTTACATGTTGATTTCTTGTTTAATGACACTTATATGTATAATAATTTTCGAATATTTTCGATTAATCGCAGATCGCATGAATTTACTGCCAATTTCTTATCAAATTGCACAGCTATAGATTTTGGTAAGAATTTATTTTTATTTATATAATTATAAAAATATATTTCTGATTTTATTTTATAAAACGGAAACCAAACCATGTTAAATAAATGTAGTAATGAACCATTTAAAGTAGTTCAGTTGGTTCTTGCACTCTCCTGCTTGAGGGGGCAGGGAAGGCCAAGGCCCAAGGCAGGCCATTTAGAAGCGTTTTGATTTACTCTTGAAAGGTTTGAGTAAGTTTTATGGGTTTCCCAAGTTTTATTTATTTACTTCTTAAATTTAATATATCAACACCAAGAATCGTAATTGCTATTGCCTTGCTTATGTTACAGATTAATTTACCATTTTTAGCAGTTAGAAATTCTTATTGACTTATTTCAAAGTTTCTGCAAATGTTGATTGCCATAGTATAGAAATTTAACTACTGAATTTAGAGCAAGGATGAATAGTATTAGATCGTAATTTCAGGTTCTTGGTGCTCTCATATTTTGTGAAATGCGGAGAAAGAGAAGATAGGCTTGGGTCTGTGATTTGCTTCCTTCTTTTTGCCGGGTGACGAAAAGCTTTTCCCCGATTTTTTATGCTAGATATCTAGGTTTCGCTGATTTTAATCTAGTTAATTTTGGAAATCATGATGAGGCATTGGGCCGATATAGAATTTCATTATTTTAGTCGAGAAAGAATTCAATAATGCGGGTACAGGCGTTTTGTCTAAATCTTTTGATATTAGTTTGGTTTTATCATGTGCACGGTGAAAAACGTTATAGTGCTCATGTGCAAATGTGTAACAGAGAATATTGATAATTTGTTTCTTCCTCGTCCTATAGTTTAAAATTGTTAGATAACCTTTTCAAGCTGCAAGGTTATCTTGGGTAATTCTGCAATCTTGTGTTCCCATAGGCTTAGAGAATTTTTGTGTAATTGAGGGTGGTAAAAAGGCATCCGTGTTGTGCAATTATGGTGTTTTGGCAATTTTTGAGGTGATTTAGGGTCAGTTTGGGAGTGCTACTTAACTAGTGGTTCTGAACTGTTATCAAAAGATTTCAAATGCTTTTAATCTTGAGAAAGTACTTTTAATATGATTGTAAGCACTACCAATTAGACTCTTAGTTGGAAAGGTATATTTTTTATGAAGCTAGGGAAGATGATGATGAATTTTCGTGGGACGCTCATTTTCTTGCTTCCCTTCAGGTGTCGGTCGTTACTGAGTTCACGGATGTCCCAATTATTTTCTTTCAAGAGTTAACCACCTAGAATTGAGCCATGTCTTGTATCTTTCAATTCTTTTGATTAAATATTCTTGTATGTATACATTGTCAACAAAGTGTATCTTTCTCATTGATGACACTTTTTGGTTTAAGAATGATGAGTATTATGCTGTATGTATAAACCACTTTACCTTTTCTTTTACAGAATTCCTTAAAACAATTTATATTTACATTTGATCGGCAGATTTTTCGTAACCTACTGACCTCTCTCTTCTTTTCTTCTTTTTCTCTGTGACAATTATTGTGGATCTGAATTTATATTTGAAACACAAAGAGATATTAGTGGCCTTATTTTGGAGCTCAAAGATTTCATACTTGAAGATATTATTAGAATGATCTCAGGTGAAAATGCTGATACACCTTTGCCTAGTTCAATTGAAGCTGCCCTATTTCATGTATCTGACCATGGACAACAAAATTCTTTATGTGATTGGTTGCCTGCTTCTGAAACATGGCAGATGTGTCCAAATGCAATGAGAAAACAGGACCCTGTGAGCGGAATGTTGATATTTCACGCCCCTTAAAATTTTACAGAAGTTCTCAGCATTCAACTGTCAGCACAATGTCTGGAAGTGCTGCACCTACGTTTGTATATAGGCGACAGAAGTTACGAGGGAAATCTGTTCCCTTTTTTGCTGCACTGGACCCTGTGAACACAAAGAGAAGTGATGATTGTATTTCAGTTGTTAGCTTTGATGCTCTTTCAGTGGAAATGAAAGAAAAACATGCAGTTTCTCAAGCTGAGGACGAGACTGAAGCTGTTGGAACTCCTATAGTGCCTCCCAGTATAAGTCAAAGCAAGACACATCTTTTAAGGTCAGATTCAGTTCAGGAACAGCTTGTTTCTGACAAATTACCCAAAAGTATCAAGAAAAAAAGGGTAGAGATTGACAGTATAAATGACAGTTGCTCATCATCCAAGTCGAATCTGGAACTTGTCTCAGCTTCCAAGAAGACTGAAGTGGTTGAAACTGGTGAATGCTCCTCCTCTAGTGCAGTTGTTTTAGAGATCATGGGCAAAGATTTATCAGCAAAGGATCTTTCCATCTCTATACTGAGAAATGAGGGGCTGCTAGAAAGATTTTGGCCTACCCAGATTCGTGCTTCTGCAACGGATGTGGATAGTAGGGTTGGTTGTAGTAGTAGTTGTTACCGATCATGCAAAATTTGTGTTCGTTCAGAAACCACATCAAAATTACTGCTATGTGATGATTGTGAAGAGGCATTTCATGTAACTTGCTATACTCCTCGTATCAAAATAGTTCCAATTGATGAATGGTTTTGTCATTCATGCTTGAAAAAGAAACATAAAACTTTGAAGGAAACAGCTAGAAAGTCACCAAATATTATCAGTGAAAAGGGTAGAGGTAGAAATGCATCAGCAAAAGGTGAGCCAAGTCCTATAGAATTGATGTTGACGGCTACTGAGCCATATATAACTGGTGTTCGAATTGGTAATGTTTTTCAAGCAGATGTTCCAGATTGGTTGGCTCCAACTAACAAGTATGTGTTGTTTGAAACTTCACGTTCTCAACTTTTGGAAGTAGATTGATCCATGGGAAATATCATTTCATTAACTCTTTTAGACAGTTTTCATATATATTTGCTGCATTTAATGCAAAAAGTTTTAATGAAATTGTGTATAACTACTGTTTGTTTTGATAAATTATCATTTGATCGTGGTCTTCACACATAAGGTTATAATACCATCTTATCTATCCTATTTGTGTATGTTCCTTGGTTTTTGAGTGTTTTTTGGGGCATTGGATGGAAGGATTTATATACTCTGTTGTATGTAGGATGGCAAAACACCAATACGATTTAAAAAAAAAAATCTATCTGTTGTGAATCTGTCTTAATGTCCATGCACTATTCTAACCATATTCTTAATGTCTCTTTTCGTTGGTATATGGCGTTTGCATTTTTTTCTTGGTGAACCTTCTCGCTGTGTATATGTTTTCCTTGCGAATTGGTTCATTAACAGGATCATGATGATTGATTTATGCAATTTTTATCTCTCTGTTTCATCTTCACTTTGTTGTTTGTAACGTATTCTTGTTGTTTTCATTTTGGAGCAGTGATGTAGACGCCTCCGGTGAACCATTGGGATTGGATACATCGGGATGTCCTAGTTCGCATGTAAGGTTTAGTGTTCTATATCATAAGTGGTATTTCAATTTCGCTGTATGGTATCTGTAATGTTGGGTTGTCTTTTTTTTTTTTGGCAGGAGTTGACTTCCTACAAACCGTCTAATCTCAGCTCTATAGGAAATTGGCTTCAATGTAGACATGTCTTAGATGGTATAGGTGATGGTGTTGATGGAACTATCTGTGGAAAGTGGCGCAGGTAAACCAAAAATGACGTGTTCTTGCTTTTCGGTTCTTATTCTTGAATGGGCTTCTAATTTCTGTAGAACTAAGTATTATTTGTTAGTGCTATAGCTAATAGTTTAATAATTGTTGTTTATAGGCTTGAGACACCAATAATCTTAAACTTTGAGCTTACAGCGAAGGACCCAACAATAGCATTCAAACTAACACACCTCATTTGAAATGGGCTCTTTCTTCATGTGTTAAGGGTTGACTTTGTTAGACATGATGAAGGAAATACTGATAAAATGTGTTGATATATGTAGCCGTGAAGTGAGTCCAGGAAGAGGAAGGGAATATGTTTTCTAATATACTATTAGTCCTTTACGGATACTCAAAATCTACACCTGTTGCAGTAATTTGACAATCTGAAGTAAATTATCTGTTATGCAAATATTATCCTTATTGTCACACGTGTTTCATTTTAATATCTTTATAGGAAGAATATGTATAATTTATATAATTAATCTGCCGTATTTTCTTAAATCTGGATCAAATGTATTTGACAAGTGATGGGGAGAGGGGTCTTAGATGCATTGCTTAGTATGTACTAACTATGGAGCTGTGATCTCTCATCTTTGATTGTTTTTGGTGCCACATAATGCGAAGGGAATGAAAAGTGTTTGTTGGGTTATTTGAAAGCCATCTTCGGATATTGGTGGCAAAAGCATATCTTGGTTTTCATAGATGATTTGAATTATTATTCGAATCTGGGTTGTATTCCAATTCCATGGTGGCCTTAATTACTGTTAGAAATAACAGGTGCTGGCCATATTCATAATAGTGGCATTGTTGGAAAATTGAATCCGATTTAGTGATTCTTCGAATCATAACTTCAATTTGATGTTCATAACGGTCTTGATTCTTTCATACAAGCATTTAAGAAGACTTATATGATATCTGAGCTTTAGTTATGATACAGATTTCTCTGGGAATTTATGTTGGGAAGTTTTCATCAAATTATGTTTTGGTTCTTTTCTTCCTTGTAATCTTTCTTTTGTGGAGTACTGTTCAACCGTTTTGTAATTCTTTTACAATCATACATTTTTACTCTGACAAAAAAGATAAAAAAAAAAAATGTGCGCAAGCACTAGAATTGCATGATCTGTGGATAGGTATGATGTATCAGGCTCCCTTGGGAACCTCAGCGATAGGGTACTGTAATTATATTTATTTAATGAAATCAGTTTTTGAAAGACCTTAAATTCCCTAGATTTGTTTTGGAATACTTGACGTTCAAAGGAAAAACTGGATTCTTCATCCTTATACTTCATATTCGTTTTAGTGATGTTTATGATGGTCTAATTGTATTTTTCTTTTATCATGCAGAGCTCCACTTTTGAAGTTCAAAATGATAACTGGGAGTGCTTCTGTGCTGTCCAGTGGGATCCAACTCATGCTGATTGTGCTGTACCTCAGGTATATCACCTTCACTGAGATAATCCTCTTCAATATTTTTATTGTTTTATTCTAGGAAATGAAAATTGATTTTCTTCACAATGTAATTTTGGTATCTGTAGCATCGAAAGAAGTAAAAAAAATGCATTTTTTCTTTTTCTGTGCTTTTAGACGGTATGGGTATGATGTGGTTTGGGGAGAACAATTGCACTGTTCTGGTACTTTTCATTGCATCCAATATAGCCAATTGATGATGCGAAGGGAGAGGGGTAACGGCAAATTACTATAAGATTAGCTCTGAGAAGCATGGCAAATTATAATAAATTTAATTCTCTTGCTCGGTGTTTTCTTCTTAATTATTATCAGGTGGTGCGTTTGTTAAATAAAAATTCCTTCTCCATATGTTACCTTTTTTGTCTTATTAAATATCTCGTTTCTTATATTTGCCTTAGGAACTAGAAACGGATGAAGTTTTAAAGCAACTTAAGTATGCTGAAATGGTATGTTTCACTGCTCTCACTTTATGTTATTGGTCAGCCTTTTACCGACCTTTTTGGAAAATTTCTGCCTTTTTCCTTATTTTTACTTTTTTATTGTCTTTTTCCTGGTTTTTCTTCGGTCATTAACATTTCATAACATGTATAGCTGATGCCGAGACTAGATGCTGAATGGCGAAAATTTGATCAAATCAAGATTCGTCCTCCCCAACACCCTGCAAAAGTTTTGACGAAATCATAAACTCAAACCGCTTGATCATTTTGTGAAGGTATATCCACTGCTTTACCTTCGCATTGTATTTTGTACATTCAAACTCGCACAGAAAGAGGTGGAATTTTAAGCACATATTATTGATTGTGACATATATATATGAGCCAATAAACATTTTTGTGGTCTCCTTTCTCTTGTCTTCTCTTCCTTTTCCTACTGGGTTATTATTGTCTCTGTTGAATTTATCAAACTGGCAAAAGCCGTTACGAGCCACTGTTTATACATCTTGGCTGTATAAATTGGTCACAGACAAATTCAATAGATAACTTTAAGTGCTATATAAAATGGGAGCTGATTGTCACTCAAGCAGCTTGGCTATACCAACTGATTCGGTGTTTTTGCTAAATCATTGGCCTTAGCCTCCCTTCATCAAAACAGTGGTGGGCATGTGAACTACTCGGTTTAGGTGAAAAAAGATTGTACAAGTAATGCTCTCATTAAATATAATACGATCAAAACAGATGTTACTTTAGATTGATTCTTAACATAGGATAAAGCGGAAAGAACTGATCAACAAATGAAAGTGATTCTCCTACTCCAAAGAATTAAAGAACATACAGAAGTTAAGGTTGAAAAAAATAAAAAATAAAAAATAAAAAAAAGTTCCTCTCTAAAGTAACATCTGGTTTCCTTCTTGTGGTGTCGAACCATTTCGCTGGGCAAGAAATGGATCTCCGAATGGATTTGCATAATTCATCCGTTGCATTCGTTGCTGTTGTTGAGGATACTGAGTTGGATTTTGGTAAGGTACCATCATATTCGTCCGTTGTTGCTGCTGCAGCAGCGGCATTTGCTGCTGTTGCTGTTCCAGTAAGGCCATCTGCACATTTGTTGGGGGGTGCAATGTTGATGGACATTGCAAACGGGTCGTGGTGGTGGTGGTCATCCAAATGGATTTGGCACGGCCATTCCTCCATGTCCGTACCCTGCATTCTGCAGTTGTATTTGTCTCCTCACTCAATCATCTTCCTACAAGCTACCGAGTAATAGCTTGTCAAAGCCACCAGCCTGACCCAGAAAGCAAACCGTGATCAAGTTGTGTAACTTTCTGGTTCCCTTTGTAGTCTTTAGATGATATAGATTATGAAGAAAGCACATAAATATAACCATAAACTAGAAAGAAAGAACAAGTAGATTGTGAATTGATGCACTCAGGCGAAATCACTAGTAACATATTTGACAAACTCTCTGCATTATTCCTCTAAAAAGCAAACTGTAAATCAAAGAAATTAACTAATTTGCTGTCTACGATTTGGCCAGTGTTGTTGCTTGGCGTGATAACAAGTGCTAGCTCCCATCCACTACTAGAAATTTGATTCAAAGCATGACTTGAAGATATATATATATATATATATAAAATAAAAAGAAACTGTATCTTATTAAACAACATATGCAATCCAAGTGGATGGTGAATTGGAGCTACTATGTCTAGTAGTTGGTGATCTTTTGAATCCCTACACAGACTCATGGGTTTGTGAGTTTGAAAAAAAAAAGTGGGTTCAATAGGTGGATGGCAAAGTTCAAAGATAAATTTTCTTAATGAGAGCAGTTGAGATGACAATGTTTAGATGAATGTGTTGGTGATTAGAAGAGATAGAGATAGAAATGAAGAAATAAGGAAGAAAATGAGTGTAACATCGATTGAGAAGAAGATGAGAGAAACACGGCTAATATGATTCTAGCATGTATAATGCAGATCTTTAAGTACTTCGGTGAGAATACTAAAGCAAATGGTATTAGCATAAATTAATAGTGGAGCACCTAGTTAAGTTGATATGGATAGAAATCATAAAAAGAATATATAGGTTTTGTATAACTTAATTCATATCAAAAGATTCATGAAACCGACTCAACCTAATGAAAAAAGTTTTGTTTGGTTTTGTACGTTAGTTTGATTAATTAAATCATGAATATGGCTTCACTTATCAAGTTGGAATCCAACTGTTGGATGATAGCAAGAGCAAATGCATTACTTTCTTCTAGTTCTGAAGCTCTTGGATTTACTTCTTCATACAAACCCTATATAAAATTGTCAACTAACAGTATCAAGACATAACTTGCCAAAAATAAATTGAAGCAGAAACAATATAAATTCCAATGTACCAGAAGATCTCTGGTAGCTTCTACTGGTACTACTGGAGCAGTTTCCACCACCACCTCCTCTTGAGGCTCGGGATCTTCCTCTACTTCAACTAGGGGTTCATTCCCCTCACGTTTTTTCTAACCTTTAACAGCCTCTTCTGTTTCTCATCTTCTTCAGTCTCATGATATCCCTGTTGTTAGAATAATTTTATTACAAATGAAAATTTTGAAATGACAACACTAATTTTCGGAAGCTAAAATGGAAGCATATAACTATTTTTAAACTGTAATGAAATCGGCACTAATTTGTCGTGTCATACTTGTTGTGCAGGAATTGAATAGCGTGACTGTTAAATGTTAACTTAGATTAATCATAGGTCTTATATGAAAAATCAGGGATAAAGTTACGTATATTAAGATCTTCCCTAAACTCTTTTTATATCGGTTATCTTGTGCATTGAATACTTTTTTTTTCCTTTTATACGTTGTGCAGATTGAACAGTTGTGATATTACAAGTCCATTGTTTCAAAAAGCTTATAAAATCCAGAATCCTTAAAACTTTAATGAAAAATGAACTTTAGCAAGGATATTAAAATCACAAATGGTGGAGTAAATAATGATATTCCAAAAGCCTTGGATGGATATTGTTAGTTTTATGTGTGTTGGCAACTTTTGTAACAAAACAAGTTCAATTGAGTTGTAATAAGTCTTGAAGGTCTCAGAGCAATTGGACACGTGTTTGGACAAATATCAGATGAAAACATTAGAGTTTCGTTCATGATGCATTTTTATTTGGTTCGAACGTTATGCGTTCGTGGTTCGTTTGAGTTAAAGTTTGAACAAAAGCTTACAGAGACCATCCGTTCGAGTAACGTTCAAGTCACGTTCGAACAAAATTGTCCAGAGGCTTCGCGTTTGGGGTGCGTTCGAACAGTTTTGCGAATTATCTTGAATTTGTCACGCGTTTTTTTGGCGTTCGAATGCACGTATGATAATGTGTTATTTTGGACGTGTTTTTGAGCCTGTTTGAGAGAAGAAAAACCCTAACTATTTAAGCAATCACATAGTCACTTTATCCATGAGAGAAACACAATTCTTAAAGCTTCGTATCCTTAGTTTTCTATTGTTTGTCAACTCACCTTAAAGACTTTCATAGTTCCCTTATTTTCTTTGTTTTGGTGAGATTGTCCATTGATTACCATCTGCACATGAACACAATTTTAACCCAATTTCCTAAGCCTTCAGAGTTCTAAAAGACGAAGATTGGTTGTCAGAGTTCTAGCATTGTGAGTTCGCAGGGTTGATTGGAATTCAAGCTAGGGGTGGCAATTTGGGTCAGGATTCGTTTATTCGTTCGATTCGATTCGCTTTAAAGCGAATACGGGTTTGAAAAAATGGATTCGTTTAATAAATGGGTCAATTCGATTCGATTCGTTTATTAAACGAATCGAATACAAATTTAAGCTAATTGATTCGTTTATTCGTTTAGGATTCGTTTTATTATTTTTATTTACTAGTTCTTGTTAATTTTCAATTAAGATTCGAGAAATTATAACTAATTATCATAGAAAAATTAATATTTTCAATATTTGGTGAGGTATTTTTAGTAAATATATTAATTAAATATTTCATATGTATATATTTATGAATAATTAATGTAAATCAAGTATGGTAGATTATTTTATTAAATAATGTCATTGACTAAACGGATAAACGAATATTCGTATTCAATTCGTTTATTAAACGAATCGAATACAAATCCTAATATTAGGATTCGTTTAATAAACGAATCGAATACAAATCCATCACATTTTGATTCGATTCGTTTAGGATTCGATACGAATTCGATTCGTTGATTCATTTTGACACCCCTAATTCAAGCAGAGACTTCAGATGTTCTGAAGAATGCCGTTTGGTACGGGCTCGGAGAGTTCTTCGAGTTATACAGTTTAGAGGTGTTCAAGTCGGTGAAGTTGTCACCATAGATCATATATCATCGTTGTAAGTTTTCACATTATAGTGAATTCGGGTGGAAACTTATTCCCGTAATGGTTTTTTACTCACAAGATTTTTCCACTCCGTCAACAAAATTATTAGTGTTGATTTATTTATTACTTTCATATATTTGCATGATCTTATAACTGCTTATAATTATGAGTGATTATCTAATTCAAACCATAATTGCTCTATCTTTGACTTGTCTTAGTTAGAGTTGCTGAATAATTCCGTATAGAGTAAGAAGCTTAGGACAAAATCGTATTTCCAATTAGTATCAGAGACTGACCTCGTTCATTGACCCGTTTACTATGGATAGAAGCCAAACCTTAAATTGTCCCCTGTTCTCTGATGAGATTGAGTATCTTCATTAGAAGGTTTGTTTAATAGCATTCCTTAAATCCCTAGATAAAAGAGTGTGAATGTCAGTTATAATATAGATGAAAACCTTCTGTGATCATTGTTAAAGGGTCTTTTTCCCTAAAGAAAAACTTACATGGACGAAAGAGGAGTTTGAGAAGAGGAATAGAAACAACAAAGCCATTAATGTCATTAATATCATTCATGTTGTTGCTTGCTCTATAGAGTTTATGGGAATTTATAAGTGTGAGATAGCCAATGATGCATGAGACATTCTTCATACTGTTCATGGAGGGACACTGTCTGTTAAGCACGCTATACTCAAAGGACTTACTAGTAGGTTTGAAACGGCTAGGATGAAACATGATGAGAATTTTGATTAGTTTTACGATGAGATAAACGACATTGTTAATTTCATCTTTAACCTAAGTGAGAATATTCCTACAAAAATATATATATAAGAAAATCCTCAGATCACTACCTGAAATGTTTTTACCTCAGGTTATTGTCATTAAAGAGAGTAATGATTTAGATCATCTAAAACTAGAGGATCTCGTAAGAAAACTCCAGATTTATGAGAACAACCTTTCTGGTTATAGAAAGCTCAAGAGCATAATAATGAAAATCATGAAGGAATTTACATGTGATTCATCTATTGATGATTCTCTCAGATGTTGATATGACCATATTTGTGAAAAAATTCAAGAAATTTCTTAAGTTAAAGAAGAGTGGTCGTAGAGATGAGAAACATAGAGAAAGTAGATGTCATAGGAGAGAGGCTAAAGAAAAAAATGATAACTGATGAGCGGAAAATATATCAATATTTACCGCCCCTTTAACTTAATATTTTGTTTAGTTTCTCGGGTTTGATGAACATTTTGATATGTTTTAGTTTATTTTGCAGATAAAATAATATCGGGACTCAATGAAATCATTTAGGATGAAATGTGGATCAAAT
This sequence comes from Zanthoxylum bungeanum, assembly GCA_019454045.1. Classification (NCBI taxonomy): domain Eukaryota; kingdom Viridiplantae; phylum Streptophyta; class Magnoliopsida; order Sapindales; family Rutaceae; genus Zanthoxylum; species Zanthoxylum bungeanum. The sequence continues at coordinate 4,318 of SKCR01031677.1, read as the reverse complement.
AAGGGCAATTATTGGACTTGATATATTAATTTTGGAGATTGGAAACTTGAAAGGGCGTTTTTGACGAAGTGCAGTTTTGGAAATTCCAGTTTTGTGCATTTTTCGTATTTTGGGCATAACTTTTTACTCAGATATCGGATTGAGCTGATTCAAGTGCCAGATTAAAGAAGACTCAAAGATCTACAACTTTGAAAGAGGAAATATTTTCGAATTCGGATGATTTCACGACCGAAATTTATGAACTATCCAGAAGTGTGTGGTGTGTAATTATTAAAAGTCATTATCAATCATTTTCAAAGCAAAATATAAATTAATAAATAATTAATAAAAATTATCAAATCAACACCAAACAAGATAAGCAATTAGTGGAGCAATTATGGATTTGGTGGATCAATTAGTGGAGCAATTAGTGGAGCAATTAATAATTTATTTGGTGGATGATTTGATGGAGGCAAAATTTTGCCTATAAATACCAAGCCATTTCATTTGTAAAATTCATACTTTCTTCTTTGAAATTCCTTAAGAATAAATAAAAAGATTGTATCTAGTTTGTTTATTTTTAGTTTTCAGTAATTAATTTTCACTTTCGCACTTTCTTTTCTTTACTTTTCAGTTTTACTTTCCGTAATTTACTTTTACGCATAACACTTTCCTTTCTTTACTTTTTCAGTTTTTATTTTTCAACCATGAGGAGGTAACTTCCCTCTGCCGAGGTGAAAGGTAATTCTTTTACTGTTACTATCTTAGATTAATCTCCCTTAGAGACAACATATTCACCATTTAAAATTGGACTAATAAAGGAATACCGCTATATTGGTCGGTGGGCTATTATTATAAACCGGATTAATCCTGACTTAAAACGGAATACCGCTATATTGGTCGGTCGGCTTTTAAATTTATTTTACCGCCTACATGGCAGGTTCATGGACAAATTTTACTGCCTTTATGGCTGGTTGGACTTAATATTGACTTAATCAGGTTACCGCCTATATGGCTGGTTGGTTTTAATCTCACGAGAGAATATGTTGTACTAAGGGAGATATCTAAGTTAGTAGTTAGTAAAAGTAATTCCTTTTATCTTGGCAGTTTATTTTCATTTACTTTTCCGCTTTTATTTTCCGCATTTACTTTTCAGCATTTATTTTATGTCTTTTTCATTAGCCTTAGTTATGAGTCGTAACTAAGTTAGTATCTGGGGTTGTGATGAAATCCAATATCACCGGTTTATAAGGGGTTAAATTATAGTTTGGGTAATATAAAGGTTTATTTATTGAGTCTTAATCCTAATGCTTTTTATTAACTGGCCATTAATAAAATTGAACTGGTAAACTTAAAATGAACTTGGAAAAGTGATTTTAGGTTAAAAACCTTAGACTCAATAGCCCACGATCTTCCTTGAGGATAGATAACCCTTTAATAGATTTCCTTACAGGATAGGAATATACCTGTCGGGCGGGGGTAGCCATAATTGGAACTTAATCTTAATGAATCTAGGTAATTTGGTTGACATAGACATATGGTTCAATTGGATTATACTAGGTATTTGTAATTGACCATCGGAAGAGGCTTTTACATAATTCGTGTTCCAGGTTAATAAACCAATATATTACACAACTGTAAGATAACCACTTCATCTTTTAAAAAGATATTGGAAGGATCACAACCCTGGATAGTTTTATAAATTTGAATTTTCTTCAATTACTTTCAAGCAATTTTATTTACTTGTTTTAAGTTTAAAAGTCACCACCCAATCAAACAATCATATTAGATACTTGTAACATTTAACTCCATAAATTGATAACAAAAGGTTTTAAGTCCTCGTGGGATCGATATTTTTATACTACTTGAACGATACGTGCGCTTGCGTTATACGTGTGTGATTACGCCGGTCAAGTTTTTGGCGCCGTTGCCGGGACTTATTTATCTTTTATTATTAGTTTTAAGGTTAGATACCTTTACTAGTATCTAATTCTTTTTACTTATTGTTTTTGTTTTCTTGTGTTTCAGGTTCTCAGATCTTTCATGAGACGAACCAGAAGCTTTGAACTCCGACCGCTTGACCCAGAGATTGAAAGAACCATCAGACAGTTGAGAAGGGAAAGGCGAGAAGGCCAAGAAGCAATTGTTAATATGGAACCTGAACCTTTGGAGGTTGCACCACCAATTCCTATTCGAGACAGAACCATTCCGGTGGTTGACAGACTCATTTCCTGTATTGTACTTCCTCCCTTACCAGCAAATGCGTGTGACATCAAAACATGCATTCAGATGATTCAGCAGTCAGTTCAGTTCGGGGGGAATGCAACTGAAGATCCTAATGCCCACATCAGTAACTTCCTGGAAGTTTGCGGTACTTTCAACTACAACAGAGCATCAGAAGAAGCAATGAGACTGCGAGTTTTCCATACTCCTTGAAGGACAGAGCTAAAGCTTGGCTACATTCACTACCAGCAGGTTCCATCACAACTTGGAACACTCTAGCCACCAAATTCCTTGCAAAATACTTTCCACCGGCCAGAACTGCAAAGTTGAGGAATGACATCACATCCTTTGTACAACAAGATTCAGAATCCCTCTGCGAAGCTTGGGAAGGTATAAAGATTTGCTCCGGAAATGTCCTCACCATGAGATTCCAAAATGGCTTCAAGTCCAAACATTCTATAATGGACTTTCTGGAATAATGAGAACCACAATTGATGCTGCTGCTGGAGGAGCACTAATGGCAAAAGGAGAAGATCAGGCTTGGGATTTAATTGAAGAAATGGCCAACAATAATTCTTGTGGCCAACAGAAAGGAGCATGATCCAAAGAATCGCAGGAATTTATGAAGTTGGAGCCAACACAGCACTGAATGTCAAGCTGGATATGATTTGCAAAAATCTGGAAACTCTTAACATGAAGGTTAATGGTGGATCCACAAGTTCATCATATAAAGGAGCACAAGAACCAGTTCAGCAGGAAGAGACAGTGAATTTTGTCAACAATTTCAACAGACAGGGGAACAATCCATATTCCAACACCTACAACCCAGGGTGGAGGAATCATCCTAATTTATCATGGAGCAACAATTCAGGCCAACAGCAAAACTATCCACCACCTGAATTCCAGCAACAGAATAAAAGCCAGGAGCAAGCAAATGAACCAGGAATAACAGAAGTATTGACCCACTTGAAAAAGATAGAAGCAAAACACGACTCTCAAGCAGTAAGATATGATGCTATGTTTCAATCCCAATCAGCATTAATTCAAAGTCAATCTGCTTCTATTAAAGCACTGGAGAATCAAATGGGACAACTGGTAAATGCTCAGAGTACAGACCGCCAGGTACCCTTCCTAGCAACACTGAGCCAAATCCAAGAAACATGGGGAAGGAACAATGTCATGCCATCTTGTTAAAAAGCGGTACTGAAATCAACAAAGATGTTGGAGCCAAAACAACTGCTGAGGAAGTTCCAAAAGAAAAAACAAAGCAACAGATGGAGGAAAAAGAAGCAAAGGAAAAAGAACAGATCACTCCACCTCCACCTTTTCCTCAACGTCTTCAGAAGAAGAAATTGGACAAGCAGTTTCTCGGTTCCTGGAAATCTTCAAAAAGCTGCATATCAACATTCCATTTGCAGAAGCGTTGGAACAAATGCCCACCTATGCCAAATTCATGAAAGATATTCTTTCACAAAAACGGAGATTGGGAGATTACGAGACAGTAGCATTATCAGAAGAATGCAGCGCTATCATTCAGAGGAAACTTCCCCCAAAGTTGAAAGATCCTGGCAGTTTCACTGTTCCTTGCGTCATAGGAGAACATAACTTGGTAAGGCTCTGTGTGATTTAGGTGCGAGTGTTAACTTGATGCCTTTTTCTATTTTCAGGAAATTACAGATTGGAGAAACAATGCCAACTTCAGTCTCACTACAACTTGCTGATAGAACGCTGTATTTCCGAGAGGTGTAGTTGAAGATGTGCTGGTCAAGGTTGACAAATTCATTTTCCCAGCAGATTTTATTGTCCTTGATATGGAGGAAGACGCAGACGTGCCAATCATCTCGGGGGAGACCTTCTTGGCTACAGGTCGAACCATTATTGATGTACAAAAAGGAGAACTAACCATGAGGGTACAGGACCAAGAAGTAACATTCAATGTTTTCAAGGCCATGAATTTCCCAGATGATGAAAAGAAGGAGGAATGTTTCAGACTTGATGTGATACATAGTACCGATCAGAACTCTGATGAAAGACAAAGTTCTACTGACAAACTTAAAACATGTCAATTGCATGTGGAGCCTATAGATAAATCGTCTTTTGTACTGAAGGAACCAAT
>SKCR01031676.1:0-17500 GCA_019454045.1 Zanthoxylum bungeanum | reverse complement strand
TAATATTAATTTGTAAATAATAAATAAAATGTATTAATAATGAATAATGAATAATGATATAATATTTAATATTTAAATAAAATATTAATTTAATAAAAGAATAAATTAATATTTAGTAATTTAATACATTAATAATTAGTTAATAAATTAATAGAGTAATAATTAATTAATACTTAATTTATAAATAATAAATAAAATTAATCAATAATTAATAAAATTAATATTTAATATTTTAATAAAATAATAATTTAATAAAAGAATAAATTAATATTTAGTAATTTAATACATTAATAATTAATAAATAATAAATAATAACTAATAAATTAATATGTAATTATAAGTAATAATATTTTTGTATTTATTAACATTTCATTCCAATTACCAGAGAAAGTAAACTCATCAATGATATTTGAGTTGGTGTTTAGAGCACAATCCGAATAATACATTGTATATTATATTTTATTATGTATTAATAAAAAATTATATTTTCATTTTAACCTTGTTTGATATATAAATATGCTGAGAATGACATCGACATTATAAAAGTTACGTAGTAATAATGGACATTGGGTGGTCTGACTTGAGATAATATTACTATTATAAACTATATTTAAAGTAAATATTCATAGTCGTTGGTTTTGGAATACGACTGAATTTCTATCACCTATAAGACTAGCATATATCGTATATTAAAATTGGAGTTTCAATGGTCTAACCCAGTGGACCATGAGAAAGGGAAGCTCGTATAGGCATGTGGGTATTCGTTAGAGCGAATACTGAATGACTCACCGGTGATTCCTAATAGTTGGAAATACACACCACCGTCAATAGAAATCTCATCGAGTCGAGTAGCATATGTGATCATTTGACTATAGGATAACATTGATTTTGTGTGTGATCCTCCACATTTTGATGTCATATATGTCAGAAACCTTTCATGGTCTGACTGTTATATGTTTGTTGGGTGTGGACCGATGCACTCGTTAATCAAGTGCGTATCAAGATATAATCCATCGGCCCGTATGTGTACTATAAAAGGTTAAGGTATCCGTATAAGTAAGTCAGGATTCTTAAGACTTTGGCCAAAGCCGATTACCTAGGAGTGATCGCATATACATCATAAATAATGTTCCGATTAACTATAAAGAATCGTGGACATGTAGACAATATGAGATGTGCGCCTTAGAAACCCGACAGCGTAATCTATGTTTCATAAGCACAATTCGGATAACCTACGACCGATGGATTGTTAAACATATGTGATGACCTCGACTTGTATAGTTTAGAAAGGTCTTTTGTGTTCTTCGTAAATTCAGAGGTGGCCGAATTGCGTACATATGAGCTAGACTTATATGACGAACGTGTTTGAACTTAGAAAGTCCCACAAAAAGAAGTGTACTCGTTGAGCACTTGAGTAGCCGATTATGTTTGATAATAAATAATATTGGATATAATAATTATTAATCAAAGTAATTAAATGTTATTGGATTACATTAATTATTTATTCGATCAATTGAGATTAATTGGATTAATTCAAATTAATAATCACACAAGGGCTTTGTTGTAATTTCATAAATATCTCTACCATTGGAGGATATTTTGGTAATTACAAAATATATAATAATAGGTGTATTTGGCTTGATTTAATTGGATTAATCAAGTGGTTAGTCTTTGGATTAATCAAGTGGTAGATAAAGTTGATTAGTTACACCTAATATGCATATTTGGACAAATTAGATTAAGCCCACCTAAAAGTTGATTATAACTTTTATTAGTTAAAAAATACATAAGCTTGATTATAAAAGGCAAGTTTGAGCAATTTTTTTTATTAAAGTAAAGTATAAGAAAAATTAACCTAAAGAAAGTATTTGTGAGAGAAGATTTGAAATTTCTCTACATTTTCAACAAGGAGAAGAAGATTGGATCTTGGAAACATGCTTGTTAGGTAAGTTTGATCTTCTCTTAAGCTATATTTTTCATCAGTGAGTTGTTATTATCAGTGAAGTATATAGTGATGTATTATGTATTGGATATATAATAACATAACTTCAAGTTTAAATTATGTTAATGAATTGTGTATGGATGCTTTAGAAGCATAAACATAATATGTTTGTGATTGGGTCAAATATGTTTGTGTTGGACATGAAACATAAAATTAGAGTTTTGAACTCTAGATGAAAGCTTGGAGATTTGGCTATCATTCTAGAATCATTTGACCACATCTAAGTGACCTAGAATTGTTCATGAGTCACTTTTTTGTGGGATTCTTGTTGGTTTCTATTTTGATTTCAAGTAATGAATGTATGTATTTAGAACATTATTTAAAAATATATGGCGGCGCCTCGAGGCGGCCGACCATTGAGGTGCGATGCGGACTTCCTCGAGTCGGCAAGGCGGGCGCCTCGATCCGAAAATCGAAAAAATAATTAAAATCATAATAACACCATAATAAAACATCAACAATCCAAAATACATTCAATTCTTCATAATTCATAGTATGTTCAAAAAATTGAACCAAACAATCGAAAATTGAAGCATTTAAATTGAAGCAAACCAACAGAAAATTGAACCAAACAATCGAAAATGATGTCACTGTGAAATATGTCACTGATTGAGGCTTACCTTACCTCTTAGTGTTAAATATAAAGACAAATGAAACAGCTGTTGTATCTAGCAAATCAATATATAACAAAATTATATTGCACGAATTTATAAAATACAAGCATTATGATATTGTTAACTTAAGCCAAATTAAAGTGGAAAGAATAAATAGAAGATTGAGAAAGGCAAAAAAAAATTGCACCCATGCATTACAAGAACAGCTAGAATGGTGGCTTCTGGAATGCAAACCATGTGAACTTACCCAAAAAAAGCCGAGAGAGAGAGAAAACAACAAAGAGCTGAGAACCAGGGCGACGGCGAGAAGAAACAGAGGTGAGAGAGAAAGAGGCGACGACGATGGTGAAGGCGCAAGTGACGGTGCAAGTTCGACAGAGAGAAGAAGAGCGGCGACGCAAGTTCGAGAGAGAGAAGAAGAACCATTTTCTATTTTCAATTCGAGAGAAAAATGGAACTAGAGGCGACCCATTTTCTGTTTTCATATACTCAAGCCAAAACGAGCTTGCTAAGCCGAAAATTAAAAAAAAATGGACTTGAAGCGGTCGCCTCACGCGGTCAGTTTGGGGTTATTTAAGGGGTAATACGGGTAACGCAGCGGAACGTGGAAAATCAAAATTTTCATATTTCAAAATTTTTTCTTCAACAATTTTAAAAAAAATTATTTATTTTAATTACTCAATACTTCAAATCTGAAATTTTTACCTAAGAAATCAATTTTCTTCTTAATTACCGTAAAGGTCAAAAACTTTCCATTTTAATCATTTTAGTCCTAAGTTGTTCAAAACAAACTTAGGTGATTTCCAATCACAACCAAATGATTTGTACATAAAGTATACATGAAAACATAATTATGAAAACTTTTTCCAGATTTTTCATTAATTACATAATTGCCCCAAAACTTTACATTTTGATCACTTTGGTCATTAAATTGTCAAATACAATTTTGAATGATTCCAAATCAGTATCAAAGTGATTTTAACATGTCATACACATCAAATTAAAAATTGTAACTCAAACCCACAATTTCTTACAAGTTACCGTGAGCTCCTCCAAGTTTCCAACTTGTGCATTTTAGTCCAATCTTGTTCAAAACAAGTCAAGATGAAATCCAATCATCACCAAACTTGATATACATCATATATACATCATTATACAACACATATATGAAAAGCCCCAAATTTGGAAAGGTATAAACCCTAATTTTGCAAAAATATCAATATGATCAAATTACACAAAATTAAACAAATCCAATGTTTCAATCAAGTCTCTACCACACCAAATAAGTCTCACCACTTTGAAATAACTCTAGAAAAATTTTAGGTCATTAATGAGTATCCCAACAACTCTAGAATGACAACTAGATCATCAAATGATCAAAAGAATGCTTAATAACAGTTTATAAGCTTTCTTTAAGTATCATACATGTAAACAACCCATGATCAAAACTTCCAACCATAAAAAACATAAACAAAAATGAGTAGAAAAACCTAAGAACTACACATGTTGTAGCCATGGATGAAAGGAACAAATTACCCTCTATGAAAGGTTGGAAATACTTACTAAATCCATGCCTTTTTCTTGATTTGAATCTTGTTCCTTCACTTTTTCTTCTCAAAGTGTTTTGTTTTTCTTTTGAAAGCTTAGACAAAAGTTAGCAAATGAAAAAATTTAACACTTTAAATACTATTAGTCATGGCCGAACTTTACAAGTAAAAGGAAAAATATATTTTCAATTTTTTTAACTTATTAAAAACAAATATCTAAGTTTTTTTGGAAAAGGTTACAAGTATATTCTAAAAGATGTGTTTTGTACAATAGTACAAGGGGCATCCCCCAGGTGAGTGCTAAAAGCAAAAAACAGCAAAGCTGAAACACGGCCAGATACACGGCCGAAAATGAAAACTACAAACAATCGAATGAAGTGGTCATGTAAATCTAAACAAAGATTTTCCCCTGTACAGACCAACCAAATAGGCCCAGCCCACATGTTACCAAAAATTCAGCCCAAAAATCATTTGGCGAAACAGCCAAAATAGCCATGGCGCCTGGGTCCGGAGCAAGCTCACCAAGCTAACGTGCTGCAATCCGCGCAAAACTCGAGAAACAGCTCATAGCCCAAAACGTCGGCCCACTTGCCCACATCAAGCAACACAAATCACGTGCAGGCCCATTTGCTCACCTCAAGCATCCACAGCCCACACGCAAAGACCAAGATATAACCCACTCAGCATCCACAGCCCAAACGACGTCAGGTAAAAAAGATCTTGAAAAGGAAACGCTCAGATTCGCAGCCCAAACAAGCCCACCTAACCATCACGCCAATCAGTTAACCCAGCCAAGAAAGCCGAAGCTAACTCAGGCCCAAACAAAGGAAGCCCAAACCACAAAAAAAACCAGAATTTCACTCACGCTGCAGTGACAGCCCACGCGAGCTAGCCCACAAACCAGCCCAAACCACAATGATCCAGAACTAGTCCACACCAAACAGGCCCACCGAAACCATCAAAACCCATAATTCAAAGCAATGAAAGCCCAAGAGCAAAGACAGCCCAGAAGCCCTTGGCTCCCACTCTTCAAATACGGCCCCTCAAGCGATTTAAAATCGCTACTAAATTCCACGCATCCTGGAATCCCACATCGCCTGGGAACCGAAGAAGACTCAAATCAACACATCCCAGACTGAAAGCCTCTCTTATATGAGCAAGCGAAAAGACCACACGGCAGCCCCCGAGCGCTATTTTATGAGGCCAAGAAAGCTGCCATGGAGAAGTCCAAAACACAGAAGCTCACTACCCACCATGCTAGGGGATCAAACTATAAGACACAACCCCCTGAAGAACAAGTACGCCTATATAGCCATGCTCAATCATCAAGCCAATACACATGAACGAGATTTTTCCCTAAATATAATCCTACTATGTTTCTTCACATCACATGGTGGCCCCTTCCATATGATTATGTTACTGTTCACAGCCAGGTTTCTTCCAGGGATGCTACATCGCCACGGCGTAAGACAATGATGGAGGGCTGGCTAGTACGCAAATTGACCTCCAAGGAGTCATAACCTTCTTGCATTCTGCACAATCACCCAACTCAGTCAAAACAACACCAAACGTAACAAATGAGACGTGATTTTACCCAATATAATCCAGCCATGTTTCTTCGTAATTCGTACGCTACTGCTCACGGCTTGGCTAATAAAGGACTGCTACAACGCCCAAGTGAGGCTGGTATTGACGGAAGTACAAGGCTTTTGCAATGCTCAAGACACTAAACCGGAGAGTACTGATGACGCGATTTGCCTCTCCTACTAACCAACTCCAAAGATTTCTTCACTAAGCTCAAAAGCAGAGTGCTACTGTTCAAAGGAGAGCTTCAGAAAGAGGTGCTACAGCTGCCAATCTTCCCTTCCAGACAGAACACAAATATCTAAGTTATCAAAACCATTTTGATAACTATTTCCTTTAATGTATAAGTCAACAATATACATTTGTTAATCATTTCCTAACTTTATCATAATGGTAGATATTTATATTTTAATTACTATAATTATTTAACTATTAAATAATTAATTAAATACAAATATTTTAAATATATGTATTATATTTACTTTAAATATCTCAAATACATATATTAATGATATATATCAAATATCATAATTTGACAATTAATTAATGTGTGTTTAATAATATCAAATATTAAACACAAATACACAATAATTAGGAAATGACCGTTCGGCCCCTAATGCATATATCTTTCGTTTAACAGTTAAACGATTTATAAATAATCACCATTATTTATAATAGTTGCCTTATTGCTCTACGATTTTATTTCATTAGTGAGACTCTCTAGATTCAGACATATCTGTCACAAAATCCAATTTAGTGTCCATAATCTACACACCCGTAAATTATGACAACCACAAATAAATTTGTTGAATCATCCAAGTCGATGTCATTGCATACGTATAATCCCTCTGTCACAGGTATCCGGATTATCCCAGAGATATAGATATAAATGTCAAATCTCTTTAGGTATAATCCCGTTGACGTTTTATTAGCAATCTCTAAATAACATTCGGAACTTTCTTCTGAAGTATATCATGGCCATGGATTTAACAGATTGCTAATCACATATGGACTACCTATGCTTTGTACACATAACTGAGAGATCCTATCTTGACACATATGATATCCTGAGGATTGATCCACACCTGACGAACATGCGGAGGTCTGATCTAAATAGATCGGTGAGGTGACTGCCATCTAAGTGTGGATGATGTCTTATACATCTCCAATAGTATCTCAAGTCGAATGATCATTATGCTACTCAACCCGAGAAGATTCTTATTGACGTTGATGTACCATCCATTAAGAATATTCGGTGAGTCATTCAGTGTTTATCCATTATAAATACCTACACGTCTATACGAGTCTCCCAATACTCATGATTCATTGGAATAAATCATCGGACCAAGTCTCGATATACGATATGTACTGGTCTCAACGGATTTAACTAACCGACCAGTGTTAGTAAATCTTGACCAGGAACTTTATTTGATAATATATTTCTAGTAGTGACACTTTTCAATGTCAATTATAAACTACTTTGTAACTGCACACTACATTATATATTATCGGGTATTTGTCTAATATATACATATCACTAAATCAGATTTAATTTCAATCTAATCGTAATTAGATCGAATACGTATATAAAAACAACAGGTGCAACCACTAAGTAATATTATGGAAAAAATGATTGTTCGTATTCATGAATCAGACATAAATATTGTCCGGATTGGCGCTCTGAGCACCAACCCCAACAGTCAGGAGTGGTAAATACAGGGGTGACTGAAAGAAGCGGCAACCTCAACGCGCCGATGCCCAGAGGCGGCGACTCGGCACCTCAAAACATTTTTTTAAACACTAATTTAGAATATATGTATGTTTGTATTGGTTGATATTGGTTTTGATGTTAAAATTAGATTTTGGGTGTTAGGGATTGTTTGGAGAAAGTTTGAAGTGTTTTGGATTGGATCAAAGTAGAAAATGTTCTCTGCCAATATTTTACATAGGCTAGCATCGCGACGCTTGTCCTTGCACGGCGCGACGCTGCACTCTCGGTCTTGAGCATTGCGACGCTCAAGCTGTGCGGTGCGCCAAAACCTGGTGCTCTCGTACTTTGCGTGTTGCAACGCGCGCACAATGCCAGTGAGCGCTGAAACTTCATTTTCTCTATTTTAGAGTTTCCAACCCTTATTTGTCCCACATGTTTTTCCTATGGACCAATAACAGGATATAATGTTTTATTAAATTATTTAAAAATACACTAATGCATTATATCTAAGGGTTAGACCCATTTATGTTGCGTGGAGCACCGATCCGACCCTAGGGTTCCACAATCGACCTAACAAATGGTAATACTACTTCATTCATATTACGATTCCTACAATTAAGTAAATAATTTATTCTGATTGTGATTTACGATTCCCATTCCAGCCCATTCTGATTACATCTCATTACTATTACGAGTACGTAAACACACCACTAATTTCTCTAATTAATTTTTTTTACATATTATAATAAAAAAATATTATAATCTTCTATTAATTTTTTTAAAAAAAAAAAATTACACATAATCTCTACAATTAATATGACGTTATAAAAACATATTTTTCTATTAAAATACGAAATCTAAATAGCATATGCCTATAAAACCTAATAAATTTTTTGTATTTCGAATTTTTTGTTATTTGTTATTTTATTTTGAATTATTTTTATAATTTTTTTCATGAATTTTTTATTATTTGTTGCGCTTCAGGATGCAGACTCTTTCTATTAGCTATTTCACAGTGAATTAGAAATATTTTTGAAAAAACTGAGAGACAAATGAATGAGACATAAATATCAAGTGTAATTAAATTAATTATCCCATTTAGACTATAAATCGACGAGATACGATACATTTACAATATCAATACATAAAATAGCATTAGGATTTGTATTACGATTTAAAATTATAATTAAAGATGTATTCAATCAGTACATAATGCAGGCTCTATGTTAGTATAAAAGAAAAAAAATTAAATTGAGCTTTTTATAGGGTTGGAAAAAAATTAATTGTTTATAGATACTTTTTTGAGTAAAAATTAAACGATTAATTACATTAAAATAAAAATAATATTAATTCTATTAAGTTATTTTGACCTTTAATTCATCGTTTAGTGAAAAAACAAACATAGTCAGTTTTTTTGAAATCACTAAAATGTAAAGATAAGCACTAAAAACGCCACCTCCTCAATTCTTAATGGCTTCAATTATTCTAAAAATAACATTTATTATTCATTTGTCTTTTTTCTTTTGGAAAAACACACCTTGAGGCCCTTGTACTCTCAATGATTTTTACATTGCACCCCTGTACTAAATTTTCTACACATTGCACCCCTGTACTCTCAATGTTTTTACATTGCACCCATGTACTCTCAATGTTTTTTACATTGCACCCCTGTACTAAATTTTCTACACATTGTACCCCTGCACTCTCAAAAAATTGACATTTCACCCTTATTTTAACGGCAAGTTAACAAAGTTAAGAAATATTCTGACATCACCCACCCTTATTTGTGTCATATCTGCATGGTTTAGGAAGAAGCACATATGCTAAAAAAAGAAGGGCTAAAAAAATGAGTGTTTGCTATAAATGTGCACGCATGACATGTAATACTCGTTGTCGTTCTTTAGGAATGATGTCTGATAACCGTGAATCATCTTTGTTTGTTTTTTGTTGTTCATTAATAACACTCCAAGATCGTAGTTTTGATCTAATTTTTGCAATAAATTAGTTGGATTTTTGAATGTATCTGAAGGAGCATAATATTTATGCGCCCTAGCATAACTTCAAAGTAAAAAAATTTGATCGGTCCAATCCGAAATAAGGGTGGGTGATGTCAGAATATTTCTCAACTCTGTTAACTTGCCGTTAAAATAAGGGTGGAATGTCAATTTTTTGAGAGTGTAGGGGTGCAATGTGTAGAAAATTTAGTACAGGGGTGCAATGTAAAAAACATTGAGAGTACAGGGGTGCAATGTGTAGAAAATTTAGTACAGGGGTGTAATGTAAAAAACATTGAAAGTACAGGGGCCTTAAAGTGGGTTTTTCCTTTTCTTTTTAGGGTCAAAGTTTCCCTTAAACCGTCAGTCGGTTTCATTTACTTTGGTATCAATAGTGGGTCAAATTTTATGCACTTCTAACAATTATTATATTCTCTCTGGTCAATGGTGGCCAGAATGGGTAAATGGCCATTTAAAGTAATATTATATTAACTAAAAATGGCATTATTCAATTCAACACGTCTTCTTTTTTGGTGTAATAGTTGTCATGATAGATAATAACACTGCAAGAGTCAAACTGTATTAATAACATGATGGGCAATGATATTTTTTAACACACTTATTTTAAAGGCAATAAGAGAGTTGACTTTAGAGATAATAAATATCATTTTTGTAATATAATAATCTTTTTATCACTTATAAAAGTTACATTTAAATTATAACATAATAACTACTCATAATTTATAAAAAATTTAGTTCAACAACAAATTTAAGTACTACATCCATTCCTCAAAACCAACCAAAACACCATATATTACCCTGTGTAACTTTTATCTGTTGGTTTTAATATTTATTTCCCTACGTAACCATCACAAATTAGAGAGGATATATATTTGAAAAATTTGATTTGTTTAGTAAATGTATTAATTAGATTTAATTAATTTATTAAATGAATTGAATACAAAATTGAATTTTTACTGATTCGTTTATTTTTTTTTCTAGTTCTTATTATTATTTAATTAAAATTTAAGTTTGAGAAGTTTTTTTTTTTTGGAATCGTTGGAAACCCTGCTGTCAAACCATCAATTACCCCGCCGTCAAACCACTCATTCCGGGCTTTAGCGGAGCAGGTAAAACCACCGGCTGTCTCAGACACTTACAAGAAACGCACTACATGGATTCGAACCCAAGACCTCAAGGTGAGATCCTAATCCCTACACCATCAAGCCACATCCCTTGGGGACTTAAATTTGAGAAGTTGATGCCACTTATCACCCAAAATTAATATTGTTTAGTTTTGGTAGGCCATTTATATATAAACACACAAAAATAAACGAATCAAATATGAATTCATCACATTTTGATTCTATACAAATATTAATCAAATTCTAATGGTCAATTGATTTTTCCACTCCAATAATAAAACCTACTTTGCGAGTTTCCTAACGGCTTACACAAACTTTCCCCATCACATCAATACAGAATTTGAAATTAATTGTAAATATAAATCAACAATTATATATAACAACCCACATCACTAATCTAATTAAACAAACTAAACGAAAGCCTTTTCTGATGAGGTAGGTTATATGGATTATTTGATATTATTGTACTCTATCCGAAATTATTGTTTCATTAAACTCAATAAAATATAAGTATTGTTTTATGATTTTTATTTATATTAACTTATTAGGTTTCCTCTAATCTCGTTTGACATATGACAATATAATTTGCACTCATTTTCTCAATAGAGCACTTAGAGATCAATATTGTACATGGTTAAATCATATTAATAT
The DNA here is from genome assembly GCA_019454045.1 of Zanthoxylum bungeanum. Taxonomy (NCBI): domain Eukaryota; kingdom Viridiplantae; phylum Streptophyta; class Magnoliopsida; order Sapindales; family Rutaceae; genus Zanthoxylum; species Zanthoxylum bungeanum. The sequence goes on along the minus strand of SKCR01031676.1, from coordinate 6,252 downwards.
TTTCCTCAATCAATGCTACTCTCACTTTATTTTGAATTTTTTCATTTCTAATTACGTCTCTCATAATCCACCCACACATCCATATAAGTATTCTCATCTATATTACTCTCATTTTTTTTGGACTTGTTGATGATTTATTGCCTAACATTCTATTCTATAAAGTATTGTAAGTCTCACAGTCATCCTATAAAATTTTCCTTTAAATTTAAAAGGAACATTGTGATCGCATAATATCACATATGCACATCTTCATTTCCTGCAGTTCAATTGAATTTTATAAGTAACATCTCAATCTACCTTTATCTTTTTTAAAGACGAATTCTAAATATTTAAAACACGTATTTCTTGAGATTGATTGATTACCTCTATGATTTTTTGTTAAACTCATATAGCATGTGTTCGGTTTTTAACTTCTTTAATCGCAAGTTTTTTAGATTCTAAGATTTTCCAACAAATCTAAAGTTTAACATCTAAACTTTTTTTGACTCATTCCACTAGTACCATTTCATCAACAAATAGCATATAACATGGCACCCCATCAAATATGCTTAGTAATTATATCTATAATTAAGATAACAAGATAATAACTCAATGTAGAATCTTGATGTAAATATATGGTAACAGGAAAATACATTGTCACTTCTTTTTGAGTTTTAACACAAATCGTCGAGCCTTCATATATGTCTTTAATGATTTGAATATACGCAACGCGTACTCCTGTATCTTCGATAATTTTCCATGAATGTTTATAATAATTTATTTCAATAGTTTAATTAAATTTATTTCAATTATGCAATTTACAAAGTATTTCGGCACACACACATGTATAATTTTACCGATCAAATATTTACAAAAAAAGATTGAAAAAGAAAATGAACTTTCAATATGTTGAAACAAATAATAACACAAGTGAAACAAATATCAGTACCCAAATAAGAGACCAAGGCCACGTGTCTAATCTCCTTTGTGTTTGTTGAGTCATCTCCCTCATCCGTATTCTCTCTCTCCTCATTTCCAAATACTCGTTATATCTCCCCTTTCTTTCCTCTTCCCGCCGCTTTAATTTTCCCCTTTTACCCTTCATTCCCTTCCGTAAAATGACCAAACTATCCTCCCCGCTCAAATGCTTTCCATAACTGTCCTGCAACTGTAACATCACCTTAGTCACGTGCATCTCCCCACTCTCCGATCCCTCGCACGTGACAGAAATCCCACATTTCACGTACTCAAGTGACGATCCCTCTTCCCCTGCCGTGAATACCCATGCATAGTGCACGTACACTTCTTCGGCTGACAGCCAGCTAATTTCTGCAGTCACCGGCTTGCAGCTCGATAGATTCATCGCCCGCCGTTCGATTGGATCTATCAGAATCCAACTCAGCGTTAAACCCTCGGCGAGTTCGCCGTACATGTCCTCATTGACCGGGTGTGGTATCCGGGTGGGCACCGACTCTTTCGGGTCAAGTAAGTCAACTATAAACTGGAAGCTGTCAAATGCTTCTGTTTTTGTTTCGATAACTTTACTGAATATATGCCTTTTCTGATAATGAATATCAACGGCTGAGATAAATTCTGACGGAAGGTTTGGATTGGAAGAGGATGTTGTTGCGATGTCGGGGTTGGTGATGGAGTCGGAGAAGAAGGAGCGGGGCCCATTCGGGAACGTAGAGATGACGTGGCGCAGGCGTGGCGTGTTGGTGGATGGCCACGTGGAGTTGCAAATGTTTGTCCATATAGTTTCGTTGGAAGTGATGAGGGAGTGGAGTTCAGAGGAGGCGCAGGAAGCGGCGGCGAGGTCAGAAGCGTCTAAACGCCGTATGATTTGAGTTTCGACAATGTCACGATGGACGGCGGAGATTGAGCCTGCGGCGGCCATGTGCATAGGACGGGGTCGCTTCTTAAACAATGTTCCGATTAAGAATGGCTTATCCGTCTGTAGTTTATAACTTATATATAGTTGCTGCCTCCAGCCTCTTCAATAGTCAATACTGAACATATTAATAATTTTTTTACTGTTTAATTTAAAATAATTGCTATCAATCACGTGGCGACTTTTACAACCATATATATATATATAGAATTACAGAATTGGAAGTAATTCGAGCCAGGTGGCGACTTTTACAACCCACTTCTTTTGACTTTCTCGAAGAGTTCTATACCTGTTGATGATTGACTTGTTAATTTTTAGGTCTGTTTGCATTCAAAATCTTCAAAGTATAGCCCGTGGAATATAGATTCAATTTTTTATATTATGATACAATTTCCTCCCACTAATGCAGATAAAAGCACGATGGACAGCCAGTTGCGGAACATGGAGGAGCAATTAGTGACAACTTGGGGCGGATGTGGGACCTAGAGTCGAATCGGTACCCTGCGTAATGGAAGTGGGTCTAACCCATAGATATCAAGTATGAGTGTATTTTTTTTAAAAATTTAATGGAATACTATATTTCATTATGAGTGTATAGGAAAAAAATTGGGGCTGATTCGAAGTCCGTGAACTCAAAAACGAGAGAAAACAAAAACTGTGAGCGCACGCACGTTGTTTTTTTATCTTTTATAAATTTTTCTTGTTTCCATCAGCTCTCTCGAAAGATAGCTGATGGAATAAGTTGTTTTACCCTTCTTTATTTCCAATATTCCCTAAATACTTTCAAAGACCCAAAATTTAATTTTTAACATAAAAACCAACATCAATACATGTCAAAGAATAAAATCATGTTTTTCTAAATATCAAATATTTTTACAAAAATATAAATTTATTATAAATACGCATATGCATGAAATTTGAATCCAAAACACAAACCAAATTAGAATCTCACAATGAAATGACTCATGAACAATTCTATGTCACTCAAAAGTGGTCAAGTGATTCTATAATGGTAGTCATATCTCCAAGCTTTTATCGAGAGTTTCAAACTCTAATTTTAAGTTCATGTCTAACATGTACATTTTTGACCCAATCACAAACATATTATGTTTATGCTTCCAAAGCATCCGTACACAATTCATTAGCTTAATTTCAACTTCAAGTTATATTATTATGTATCAAATACGAAACATAGCTTTTAAAGAATATCAAACTTATCTAGTAGGCTTGAACCAAAGATCCAATCTTCTCCTCCTTGTTGAAAAATGTAGAGATCTTCCAAAACTTCTTTAAACACTTCTTTAGGCTAATTTCTCTTATGTTTTGCCTTAATGCTTGTTTTCTTAAAAACTTGCTCAAACTTGCCTTTTATAGTAAAGCTTATGCAAATTTTAATTAATATTTTAATAAACTTTTAGGTGGGCTTAATCCAATTTGTCCAAATATGCATAATTAGGTGTGACTAATCACATTTGTCTATCACTTTGATTTAATCCAATTAAATCTAGGCAAAGTTTAACCAATTGATTAGTTTATTGTCTACCACTTTGATTTAATCCAATTAAATATAGACAAAGTTTAACCAATTTGATTAGTACATTGTCTACCACTTTGATTTAATCCAATTAAATCAAGCCAAATACACATATTATTACATATTTTATAATTACCAAAATATTCTCAAATGGTAGAGATATTTATGAAATTAATCTAATTAATCCAATTGGGTCAAAGTAAATAATTAATGTTATCCAATAATACTTAATTATTTTAATTGATAATTATAATATCAAATATTATTTATTATCAAATATTATGGGCTACCCAAGTACTCAATGAGTACACTTCATATTGTGAGACTCTCTAAATTTAGACACGTTCGTCATATAAGCCTAGCTTATATGTACGCAATTCGACCACCTCCGAATTCGCGAAGAACACGAACAAATTTTATGAACTATACAAGTCGAAGTCATCACATATGTTTAATAATCCATCCATCGTAGGCTATCAGAGTTGTGCTTAAGAAATATAGATTACACCGTCAAGTTTTCAAGACGCACATCTCATATTGTCAACTTGTCCATGATTCTTTACAACTAATCAGAACATTATTTCTGATACATGAGATCTACCCTAGGTAATGGGCTTTGAAAAAAATCTTAAAAATTATGACATATTCAGATGGATACCTTAACTCCTTATGATACACATACGGGCCGACAGATCTTATCTTGATACGCACTTGATTAACGAGTGCAACGGTCCACACCCAACAAACATCTAGTGGTCAAACCATGAAAGATTTCTGACATACATGACATCAAAATGTGGAGGATCACACACAAAATCAATGTTATCCTATAGTCAAAGGATCACATATGCTACTCGAATTGAGGAGATTTTTATTGAAGGTGGTGTGTACTTCAAACTATTAGAAATCATTTGTGAGTCATTTAGTAGAAATCTCTATGAGTCAAAATGTGGAGGATCACACAAAAAATCATTTGTTTGTGATCCTCGTTACTTTGATGTCATATATGTGAGAGACATTTCATGGTATAACCGCTAGATATTCGTTAGGTATGGACCAATGCACTCGTTAATAAAGTGCGTATCAAGATAGGATTTATCGACCCATATGTGTATTATAAGGGGTTTAGGTATCCATGTATGTCAGTCATGATTCTTAAGACTTTAGCTAAAACCGACCACCTAGGGTAGATCGCATATATCAGAAATGATGTTCTGATTAGTTGGAAAGAATTGTGGACATGTCCATGAGATGTGCGCCACAGAAACTTGATAGTGTAATCTATGTTTCCTAAGCACAACTCAGATAGTCTACGACGAATGGATTGTTAAATATATGTGATGACCTCGACTTGTATAGTTCAAAATGGTTGTTCGTGTTTTTCACAAATTCGGAGGTGGCTGATTTGCGTACATATAAGTTAGGCTTATATGACGAAAATGTCTGAACTTAGAGATGCCACAATATGAAGAGTACTCATTGAGTACCTGGGTAGCCGATAATGTTTGATTATAAATAATATTTGATATTATAATTATCAATTAAAATAAATAAGTGTTATTGTATAACATTAATTATTTACTTTGACCAAATTGTATTAATTGGATTAATAAAAAACACACAATGGTTTTTTTGTAATTTCATAAATATCACTACCATTGGAGGATATTTTGGTAATTATAAAATATGTAATAATAGGTGCATTTGACTTGATTTAATTGGATTAAATCAAAGTGGTAGACAATGAACTAATCAAATTGGTTCTAGATTTAATTGGATTAAATCAAAGTGATAGACAAAGGTGATTAGTCACACCTAATTATATATATTTGGACAAATTGGATTAAGCTCACAGGAAAGTTGATTAGAACTTTTATTAATTAAAAATTATATAAGTTTTGCTATAAAAGACAAGCTTGAGTAAGGTTTTAATCAAGCTGAGAAAATTAAAATAAGCAAGAATTAGAGATATTAGCCTAAGTAAAAGAAGTGTTTAGAGAAGTTTTGGAAGTTCTCTACAATAAGGAGAAAAATATTGAATCTTGGAACCAAGTTTGCTAGTTTTGGAAGCTCTCCACAATATTTCAACAAGGACAAGAATATTGGATTTTGGAATCAAGGTTGCTATGTAAGTTTGATATTCTCCAAAGCTATGTTTTCATTAGTGAGTTATCATTAGCGAGACATATAATGATAAATTATGTATTGGATACATAATAACATAGCTTGATGTTGAAATTAGGCTAATTAATTGTGTACAGATGCTCTGGAAACATAAATACAATATGTTTGTAATTGTGTTAAATATGTTCATGTTGGACATGGAACATAAAATTAAAGTTTGGAACTCTAGATGAAAGTTTAGAACCATGACTACAATTCTAGAATCATTTGACCACATTTGCGTGACCTAGAATTGTTCTTGAGTCACTTTATTGTGGGATTCAATTTTGGTTTATATTTTGATTCAAAGAAATACATATGTGTATTTAGAATACATGTATGTTTGTTGTATAACAAGCGTTGATGTTGGTTTTGATGTTAAAATTGGACTTTTAGGTGTATTGAAGTGTTTAGAGAAAATTGGAAATGTTTATAATTGGATTAAAGGAAAAAATGCTCTCTGCCAATATTTTACACAGGGTAGCGTCGAGACTCCAATCACTGGCTTCGCGACACACAATTATCAGAGCTGCAGGCGTCACGACGCTAACCCTTGGGCGTCGCAACGCCGAGCATTCGCAGATTGGGCATTGCAACTCCCAAGCCTGTGCGTCGCGACGTGCCAAGAGTTATTGCACATGAGCGCTGAAATTTTATTTTGTCCGTTTCGGAGTTTTCGGACTTC
>SKCR01031675.1:0-18578 GCA_019454045.1 Zanthoxylum bungeanum | reverse complement strand
AATAATTGCCCTTATTTGATCCACATTTCGTCCTAAATGATTTCATTAAGACCCGATATTATTTTATCTGCAAAATAAACTAAAACACATCAAAACGTTCATCAAACCCGAGAAACTAAACAAAATATTAAGTAAAAGGGGCGGTAAATATTGATATATTTTCCGCTCATCACTCACGTGACTTATTTTAAATATATCTTCACAATTGACTTTAAAACTCAATTTAGCACAAAATTATGATGGATTGTGATTTGTGAGGGTTACTGATTTTTTTAACGGGTTGATTATTTGACGATTCAGAATTTCAGATAAACTATTTAACATCGATGTCTTTTACATTTCTAAGAGTGACATAAGGCATTTGCAATCGTATTTTTTTTCCCTACAGATCCAATTAAATTAGGATAAGTTGGGTATTAGGTGGTGTTGAATTTTTTTTTCCCCTTCGATGCTTTCTAGCATTAATAAAATTAGCGGATGACCCGTTATGCGCGGCTCAAATATTATGGATAGATATGATTGATATAAAAAAATAAAATTAATAAATGTAAATTTTTTAACATTTTTTTTTTTAAATTAACAAATGTGTCAATTAGTCTATTCTATTTTATAGTTTTTTATAGATGAAGAATAAATCCCTAGTGTAAATATGGATTTAGTAAGGTTAGAGAAACTTTTATAGTTAATTTATATAATTTTTGACTCTTAAACTTCAACTAATAAATATTAAATAAAATATCAAAAAAGAAGAATGTGATACTACAAGGAAATGGCTTTTTAGCATCACAAAGATCGACTCTAAATGAGGAAAAAAATCAACGTTAAAAAATTTGACTTCGAAATATGAAAAAGCTAAAAATGTACGCTAAAAGTTAGTCGCTGATAGGTTTTAGCGTCGATAATTTTATTGTCAACGTTAAATATAGACATTTATCACTAGGTTATGGTCTGTTTATTGTTGTAAGATGTAAAGAATAATATATATGTATCTTTGCGCGTATAGTACTTTGCATTAGGGGTGACAATTTGAGTTATGATTTGTTTATTCATTCGATTTGCTTTAAAACGAATATGAATTTGAAAAAAATGGATTTGTTTAATAAATGAGTCGATTCGATTCGATTTATTTATGAAACGAATCAAATACGAATTTAAACTTACTGATTCCTTCATTCGTTTTTAAATTCATTTTATTATTTTTCTTTATTAGTTACTGTTATTTTTCAACTAAGATTAGATAAATCATTGCCAATTATCATAAAAAAATAATATTATCTATATTTGGTGAGCTATTTTTAGTAAATTTATTAATTGTGTATTTTATATGCATACATTTATGAAGAATTAATGTAAATAAATTATGTTAATTTGTGTCATTAAATAATATCATGATTAAGTGAATATTAGTATTCTATTCGTTTAGTAAACGAATCGAATGCGAATTCATCACATTTTGATTCGATTTGTTAAGAATTCGACATAAATTTGATTCGTCAATTCGTTTTGCTACTTCTACTTTGAATATTATTATTTATAATTAATAGGTTGTTGTTGTTGTTGTTATTATTATTATTATTATTATTATAATATTCGTTTTGCTCAATGTCAAGCGAGCTTGTTCGAGAGTGTAGTTAGAATAAGGTTTTTCTACAAGGTTTGTAATACTTGTAAATTATATTCAAATAATAATAGAGAATACTTATTTTTTTCTCATAATATTTTTCATTGATAGAGAATCACAACATCAACATATATTGTACAGGAAAAGAATGTGAGTGTGTTTGAAAGAATGAAAAAAACATGTAATCCTCAGGATTCTACGAATTAATTTGTAGCTATATATTATATAAATATGTTGGAAGGAAGCTACTTCACAAATTGAAAATCCTGGATGTGAAGTTAATGATGATACAACTTTTTGCTTAAACATCAGTAGAATGCCATAGTCGTAGTTCAGTTAATTCTACTGAGAACATGAAGTACAATAATCTCTTTTCAACATGATGATTTGCTTGCATTGTTGTGTTGATCCAATGTAAGTATGTGTAATGTGAGGTGTTTAAGGGGCATGATTTGGTGGTGTAGAGTTAATGAGCTCAACTTGAAATCCTGGGTTCGAATTCAGGGAGTGCGTTTCTTGTAAGAGTCTGAGACAGACGGGGGTTTTACATGCTCCGCTTAAGCCCAAAAGAGGTGGTTTGGCAATGAGATTCCAACGATTCCAAAAAAAAAGTGTGAAATGTGAGCTAGTTTTGGCCAATCCTCACACCATATATTTCTTGCATCGACTTTGATCAAGCCTTGGACATTCTCTATAGATTAGGGGTGACAATTTGGGTTATGATTAAAATTACCTACAAGCAATACAACAAACAAACTTTATATTCCCAAGAGGGGGTGACTTGGGTTTTGCCTAATAATGCGGAAAATTAATTCTTTGCCGATTTTATCTAGTTTTACCAATTTAGCCTTAGGTTGATTTTCTCCATTTCGATATATCACCTATATGCAAGTTTCTAAGCAATAAGCATATAAATAAATCAAACTTGCAATAAGTAAATAGTTAAGGGATAAAGAAAATAACATCGTGTTTTATAGTGGTTCGGCCAACAATGCCTACGTCCATTCCCCCAAGCCACGCTTGAAGATTTCCACTATCAACGAGTTTCAGTTGTGGGAACACATAAAATCGGCGACACATGTTGTTCCGGGCTCGCGGCCCGGTTGGGAGTACCGAGTAGCCCACTGGGGACTAAACCGGAGAATAATGGAGTCGCCACCCGGTGTGAACCGGGACAAAGATTTAAGGCCGCACTCACCCCTCGCAAGGGAAGACCTCAAACCGTTGGGTTCGGAATGGTCCCTTACTTATGCCACTTGTAATGAAATGATTGGTGCAATAATTTAACCAAGCCTAAGCAACATATTTCCAAGAGTATTCTACTTTTAAATTCACATGCATGAAAGTAATCATCATAACGGCGAACAAGCAATAGCACACATCAATCTCGTGAACATACTTCGATCATATAATGCGGGAAACAAAGAACAACCTAAACATAATGCAAATTCCAAACGCAAAATGAATGACTAATAATGCTTGAAAATGAACAACTAAATAGGCTAAATCATGCTTAAGAACCAAGTAACATACTAACGACCTAATTATGCTTGAATACCATCTCATGAACACATCAAATAGGTAAATACAGGGATACAAATAGTATGATTGATTACATGATACAAGAGAAATCACCTAAGAAACAATTATGCATGACATGTGATGGAAATGACTTAGTTCAGTGTATGCGCGTTCGTGTAGCGTTCGAAAACGCGTTCGAATGGTAAACAGAAGGTTCGCGTTCGTATAACATTTGAGAACGCGTTCAAACGGGACAAAACCTGATGAAACAAAACACATTCACGTTCGAGTAACGTTCGTAAACGCTTTCGAACGGTAAACAGAAGGTTCGCGTTCGTATAGCGTTTGAGAACGCGTTCGAACAGGAACAAACATGATGCATGATAAAACAAAGGAAATACGTACGCGTTCGAGTATCGTTAGTAAACGCGTTCGAACGGTAAACATAAGGTTCCCGTTCGTGTAGCGTTTGAGAACGCGTTCGAACGAGACCAGACCTGATGCATGATAGACGATGCAACACATACATAGATAAGCAAATCCACAATGTAGGACCTCGTGTGCCTGATTGAACTCGTTCCCATTCAATCAAGCATATCTCGTCCGGTGTGGCAAAATATTGTGGTAAAGGTAGCCTTTAGGTGTTTTCCCTCGAATTGAGGACCTTTAATCCACCATAGTTAGTCAATGCGCATTAGAATGCAATACATGCATAAATAGAACAATGATATGCATAAAGTCAATGACATAACAAAAAGCGCGGCAAAACATCGTGGTAAGGTAGCCTTCAGGCATTTTCCCTCGAATAGAGGACCTTTAATCCACCCTAGTTAGCCCATGCGCGTTAGATCACAATGCATAGAAAGTAAAGACAACGATATAGGACTTCGTATGCTCGGTTGAACATATCTCACATCCAACCAAACATATTTTGTCCGACGCGGCAAAGTATTGGCGTAAAGGTAGCCTTTTCTTCCCTCCAATGGAAAACCTTTAGACCAATATGCTAAGCCCATGCGCATCACATCATCAACACACGAACAAATAATATACAGAAAGTAAAAAATAGCGAAACGTAAGATGCGGATAATAAACAATCAAGATAAAATAAATGGAGATATGCGCTGTTTACTCAAGTGGTACGTGGAGTTGTATCCCAAGTACAGACCGCACTATCTTCCATTCGGATTCGGCTACGGAATTTACGTCTGGGTTTCCATCCTATATACCACAAGAGACGACACATTTTCCCTTTCGTTCAAAGGCTACAACATGCATCCACAAACGACTCTTATGCGAATAAATAATTAAAAGACGAATGACAATAAATAGAAAAAGTGCCCTCAGGTCTAACCTTTTAAATCACCTCTCAGACGTACGGTACACGATCGTCGGAAGGGCTACCGCTCGCAACTCCTCCGGTTCACTGGTTCACTGCTCTCGTTCATTGTCTCACTGTTTTGAGTCGTCATTCTCCCTGTTTTGCTGCTATTTTTACTGTATTTCGCTGCTCTTTCGGTGACATTTTCTGGTCACTGTTTCAGGTATTTTAGGCCACTGTTTTGGGGTATTTGGGCTGCTGTTTTGGTGATGTTAAGGGCTGCTGTATTGGTGATGTTAAGGGCTGTTGTTTTGGTGATGTTAAAGGCTGCTGTTTTGGTGGTGTTAAGGGTTGTATGTGGTTACTATTTTCGGTGGTTTAGGGGGATTTCTTGTGTGAATGAGCTAGGGTGTTAATGCCTTGCAGAATTTTTGAGGTTTTTATGAATGTGCTAGCCCATTGGATGTGTGGTGGAGGCTTCTTTTTATAGGCAAATGTTAGGGTTAAATCTTGTTCAAAAAGGAATAAATCAATTAGTGTTTTACAAGGAAGGTCTAATATTTAATTTGTTTTGTTTTAGATTTTATTTAATTCCTCATGTGTTAAATATGAATTTTATTGATTTGGATGTGTTTTATGGGCTTTGGTGGGCTAATTGGGCTTGGGTGTGAGGCTAGCAGCAAAACCAGAAATACTGACACCGTTCGAACGCCGCTTCGAACGCTACACGAACGCAACGCAGTACGAATGAAAACAGTGAACTTGTGAAATGAATCTGATGATATACTTATTCTGAATTTCCCCTTCCGACGTCCGTTTTCCCGCGACTTCCGCGACTTAAAAGGTAGTGCCTCCAAATGAGACTCATCATAGGGACTTATATGCAAAAATGCAGTGCCTACATCAGTGGCTCAGCCGCAACCAAGAGTTTTACACAAGGTTCACTATTCACTCCAAACCCTTATACTTTGAGTCTTCTACGTAGGCTCACTCATAAACTTTACAATTACCCAAACGATGTGATTTCACAAACCACAAGTGTTTTGAATAAGAAGTTTGTAAACTTCTTGGGCACTCACAAAGATAAAGAAGATTGTGTGAGTTGCTTACCCAAGTATTATAAGCTCACTACAAATATATGAAGGTGTAGTGTGTGAGCTTGATGTAGAGTGTGTATGATTATAAAGGTTTATGAAACACTCTTGTTTTTACCTTAATGTAAGATGTATGAAGGTTCTCTGACAATACAAAAACGAATTGGGGCTCAATATATAGTCAAATGCAAAGCAGTCCTAACAGACCTGTCTGAGACCGGTATGCCGATCTCCAGACACCGGTATGCCGCTCTGGCATAGTAACGGCTCTCAACGACTATATTACCTTTTAAATATATATGTTTGGGACCGGTATGGTAACTGGTATGGTCCTTACTGGTTCCAGTGAGCTTGCAAAGTATCAGGCTCGCTGTTCGGGCGAAATTGTAATTTAAAATTTTTTAAATTACCGAATAAATTATTCAATATCCAATCTGAATAATTCATTCATATTTCACCTAAACAAATTTATTCGATATCAAATAACGACATAAATAGTTAAGAAACGTCGCGAAACTTTTACGTAAATGTTTGTCCACATATGGCATAAAACGCGTTTTTGACCGAACCGACTACCCAATACACATGAGGGTTGTCCAGGTAGCCCCACTAGTATTATAGCAGTTCATGGGCTGCTCGAACAGTGACCAATTCATTGTTTGGGTAGGCGTCACCCGGTTGGCTAAAAAATCACCCAATAACGTCGTTTTTCACCGTTTTTACTTACTCGAACTCCGAAATAATTTCCGGCAATTGTTCCAACACCCAAAATACATAAAATACATTCATATGACATATTTTCATCACCAAATAAACAGTATTTCCATATCTGAATCCAGAAGTAAAATATATCAATTTTTCATGCTTAAAATCCAATTTTCCAACATTAATCTAATTAATTTTAACACCAACAAAAAAGTCACCAACACAAATGAACCATCCAAGAACAATTCTAGGCATTAAAAGAGGGTCATAACACTCTAGAATTACAATATATCATCAAATGATCAAATTGAATAAATATTACAATAATATTATCCAATTTTACTTCACACATGCTTAACACTTCCAAATCCATCTTCCAACACCAAAAGCTCCAATTTTAACAAGTAAAGAAAAACCTAAAACTATTCTAGGAACACAAGAACAAGAAACTAATTTTTAAACTCAATAATATTAAAGATTACCTTTTAATCTCCAATTTCCTAAGTTTTTTCTTGTTTTTCCTTCACTTTTAATCTTGAATCATCAAGCAACTTTGGAACCCTTTCTTTTTGAAACTCACGGCCAGGAAGATGATAATTGAATAAGAAACAAAATTTTCTAATTTAAATAACGGTTGCCAACTTTGAAGGGTATTTTAGTCAATATCTTTATTTAATTCAATTAAATAAAAGTAAATTTTATGTTAGCAAATCATATTTGCACACCTAAAGTTTAATTAAAGCATGCCACATGTAACAAATTATAATTAAACATTTATCACAACTATTATGAAAAAAAGTTTATCATTTAATTATTTAAATATTTAACATTTAAATATCTAAATAATTACTTAATATAATTGTTATTATATATGTATTTTTATTTACATTAAATAACAAATACATATATTTATGGCATATGTCAAAAACTCATTTGACAAATAATTAATATGTATCAAATCAAATTTTGTATAAAATACAAATACACATTAATTATTAATTGACCAAAATCCCCTAATGCATATGTTTTCATTTAACCAATTAAACGATCTGAATTAACTCATTTAATCTGATGAAGTATTATGAATAATCTGTATTATTCATAACGCGTTGCCCAAGTGCTCAATGAGTACACTTCATATTGTGAGACTCTCTAAGTTTAGGTTTATCCGTCACGAAATCCAATTTCGTGTCCATAATTCACCCACTCATGAATTACGACGACTATAGATAATCTTGCTAAACTATACAAGTCGAGGTCATTGCATACGTATAATCCCTCCATCACAGGATATCCATATTATACTTGGGATATAGATAAGAACGTCAAATCTTTATGGTATAATATAGTCGACTTTCAAATTTATGATCTCTAAATAACACTCGGAACTGATTTTCGAAGTTATACAACGACCATGGATTTACTAGATCGCAAACACGTGTAGGATACATATGCCTTGTACACAGAATTGACGGATTCTATCTTGATACGCACTGGATATCATGAGCATCAGTCCACACCCAACGAACAGACGAAGGTCTGATCTAAATAGATCGGTGACGTGACTGCCATCAAAGTGTGGAGGATAACTCATATATCCACTGTGGTATCTCTAGTCGAGGGATCATTATGCTTGCTAAACTCGAGAAGATTCCTATTGACGTTGATATACCATCTATTAGGAAATTTCCTGTGAGTCGTTCAGTGTTTATCAAATAAACACCTACATGTCTATACGAGTCTCCCAAGACTTATGGTTCATTGGGATAAACCATCGGACCAAGTCACGATATACGACATGTACTGGTCCTATTGTGGGGACACAGGAACTGGGCGACGCACGCTGTCCCGGGCTCGCGGCCCGATCGGGAGTACGGAGTAGCCCGCGGGGGACTAAACCGGAGAATAATGGAGTCGCCACCCGGAGTGAAACGGGAAAATGAGATTTAAGGCCGCACTCACCCATCGCAAGGGGAGACCTCAACCGTTGGGTTCGGGAATGGTCTCTTACTTATGTCACTTGTAATGAAAGGATTTGTGTAATAATTTAATCAAGCTTAAGTAACACTTATTTCCAAGAGTATCATGCTTCTAAATCCACATGCATGAAATTAATCATCATAACGGAAATCGTGCAATAGCACACGGCAATCTCATGGACATACTACGATCATATAAGCTGAAAACAAAGAACAACCTAGACATAATACAAATTCGAAACGTAAATAAATGACTAATCATGCTTGAAAATGAACAACCGAATAGGCTAAAATCATGCTTGAATACCATCTTATGAACACATCAAACAATAAACACAGGATACAAATAATGTGATTGATTACATGATATAATAGAAATCACCTAAGAAATAATTATGCATGACACGTGATGAAAAGGACCCAGTTCAGTGTATACGCGTTCGTTGTAGCGTTCGTAAACGCGTTCGAACGGTAAACAGAAGGTTCGCGTTCGTATATCGTTTGAGAACGCGTTCGGACGGGACCGGACCTGATGAAAAATACATGCGCGTTCGAATAGCGTTCGTAAACGCGTTCGAACGGTAAACAGAAGGTTCGCGTTCGTGTGTAGCGTTTGATAACGCGTTCGAACGGGACCAGACAGAAAAAAATTCGTCGTGCGGCGTTCTGAAACACGTTCGAACGGGGTTACAGCAGTGACCTCTAAAAAGCAGAGTAAACAAACACGACACATACATGAACGGATGAATAGATGACGTCTAATAAATAATAACGGGCTAAAAGCGCGGCAAAGCCTCGTGGTAAAGGATTTTAACCTCTCAAAATAGAGGACATTTAATCGCACTTACTAAGCCAATGCGCAATCAAACACAATACATATATAAAAAAGTAAAGACAATGATATCGGACTTCGTATACCCGATTGAACACATCTTACATTCAACCGAATATACATCAACCGGCGAGGCAAAACATCGTGGTCAAGGGTTTTAACCTCTCAAAATATGGGACCTTAATCCGACTTACTAAGCCCATGTGCTCGGTCGCATCATGCATATAAAAATAAAGACAACAATATCAAACTTAGTATGCCGATTGAACATATCTTACATTCAACCGAACACACATCAACCGACGCATCAAAGCATCGTGGGTAAAGGGTTTTAACCCCTCCAAATAGGGGACCTTTAATCCGACTTACTAAGCCCCTGCGCTTGGTCGCATCATGCATAAACAAGTAACATGCGGAATTTAAAATGACGAAAAATAATAAATCAAAGCAACATAAAACAAAAGAATGTGCCGTTTACTCAAGCTGTACGTGGAGTTGTATCCCGAGTACAGATCATACTACCGTCCATTCGGAATCGGCTATGAAATTATGTCCGGGTTTCCATCCGATATTACCGCGAGAGTTGACACATCTTTCATTTTATTCTAAGGCCACAAAACATACAATATTTCGTAATACATGCATATTTATCTACTCAAGGGCCACAACATGCATTTCAACATAACAATCATGCGAACAATATTCAATAAATAATAAAAATAAAACAGAAAACGAATGTGGAAAATACCTCAGGTCTAACCTTTTTTTTGCCGACTTTCGGACTTGCGTTTCACGGAGATCGGAAGGGTAAAGCTCCTCAACTTCTCTGGTTCACTGGTTTAGCGTCTTAGCTCACTGTTTTGCTGTTTTGCTTGCTGTTTGGCCTCCGTTTTGCTGCTGTTCCTCTGTATTTTCTGCTCACTATCCAGGTCACTGTTTTGACGTTTCAACGGACTGTTTTGGGTGTTTTCTAAAGGTTCAAGTGCAGTTTTTGTGATTATTTTAGGGATTATAAGTGCAGTTTTTTATGTTACTGTTTTAAGGCTTTTAAGGACTGTTTTAGGAGGATTTTGCTGCTGTTTGGGGTTGATTTGGGCTGCTATTTTGGTGGAAAGGGCTACTGTTTTCGGTGGAAAGGGGCTGCTGTTTGGGGTATATTTTCGGTGATGTGTGGGGGTTTAGGGGCTATGATATTTTCGGCTATGGAGTGGAGGAGATGAAGAGAATTGTTTGTGTTGCTTCTTGTTGCTATTGCCGTGAATGGCTAGGTCTTCTTGGTTTGGGCGTGAAATGTCAATTGTCCGGGGAGAGGATGGCTTGGTTTGGCTTTGTTTATATAGAGAAGGGCTAGGGCTTCTCCTTGTCTCACAAGGAAGGGATTTGATTTAGTTTTGAGCAAGGAAAGTCAAAGATTTGATGGAGACAGATTGGTCTAGATTAGGAAGTCAATATCTTTAAATTGGTTATGAGTGATTTAATTAGGCATGATATTTCTTTAATTTAGTATATGATTTTGTCTAGTTAGGAAGTTAATATATTTGATTTATCTAAATTAGGTATGATTATATTTTATGTTTTATTTAATTGGTAAATGGTTTAATCAAGCTTAAGTAACACTTATTTCCAAAAGTATCATGCTTCTAAGTTCATATGCGCAAAAAATAAAACTTACACCTAAATTTGCATATATCTTACATTTAAGATTGCGTGCTTGAAAGTAAATCAAAGTAGCAACGAACATACAATTTCATTGGCATATTGTATTCATGGAAACACAAGCACACACTAACCACGCAAGCACACATAAGAGCGAATCAAATAATGGTGAACATGTGATTTCATAGACATATCATGCTTATACGTGCGGAAGCATAAACAAATAGCCATTTCATGTCCATGTGTAAATAAAAGAGTCAACTAAATACATAATGCAAAAAGACACTTAAGGATGCAATTAGGCATTAAAGTAAGCATGCTATGACGTGGTGCAAAAGAAGATAACTAATATGGACACAAACACACATGTGAGCACTTTTCCAAGTGGTACGTGGAATTGTATCCCAAGTACAGACCGCACTACCGTCCATTCGGAATCGGCTACGGAATTTATGTCTGGGTTTCCATCCGATATACCACAAGAAATAATACTCAAATGCTATCATGACATGGATATATGAATTGTAATACGTTAAGCCAAGACTAAGGTAAGTGATGCAACCAATATATGAAAGACGCGGCAAATATCGTGGTAAAGGTAGCCTTTTAGGATTTTCTTCCCCCAAATGGAGAACCTTTTTAGTCCAACACAATAAGCCCATGCGCTTTTCATTATAATGCGTACAAAGACAAAGATAACTATATGAAACTTCGTATGCCCGATTGAACATATCTTGCATTCAACCGAACACACATCAACCGACGCGGCAAAGCATCGTGGTAAAGGGTTTTAACCCCTCCAAATAGGGGACCTTTAATCCGACTTACTAAGCCCATGCGCTCGGTCGCATCATGCATAAACAAGTAACATGCGGAATTTAAATGACGAAAAATAAATAAATCAAAGCAACATAAAACAAAAGAATGTGTCGTTTACTCAAGCGGTACGTGGAGTTGTATCCCGAGTACAGATCATACTACCGTCCATTCGGAATCAGCTATGAAATTTATGTCCGGGTTTCCATCCGATATACCGTGAGAGTTGACACATCTTTCATTTTATTCCAAGGCCACAACATACCATATTTCGTAATACATGCATATTTATCTACTCAAGGGCCACAACATGCATTTCAAAATAACAATCATGCGAACAATATTCAATAAATAATAAAAATAAAACAGAAAACGAATGAGGAAAATACCCTCAGGTCTAACCTTTTTTTGCCGACTTTCGGACTTGCGTTTCACGGAGATCGGAAGGGTAAAGCTCCTCAACTTCTCCGGTTCACTGATTTAGCGTCTTAGCTCACTGTTTTGCTGTTTTGCTTGTTGTTTGGCATCCGTTTTGCTGCAGTTTCCTCTGTATTTTTTGCTCACTATTCAGGTCACTGTTTTGACGTTTCAACGGACTGTTTTGGGTGTTTTCTAAAGGTTTCAAGTGCCGTTTTTGTGATTATTTTAGGGATTATAAATGCACTTTTTTATGTTACTGTTTTAAGGATTTTAGGGACTGTTTTTGGAGGATTTTGCTGTTGTTTTGGAGGTGATTTGGGCTGTTGTTTTCGGTGGAAAGGGGCTACTGTTTTCGGTGGAAAGGGGCTGCTGTTTGGGGTATATTTTCGGTGATGTGTGGGGGTTTATGGGCTATGATATTTTCGGCTATGGAGTGGAGGATATGAAGAGAATTGTTTGTGTTGCTTCTTGTTGCTATTGCCGTGAATGGCTAGGTCTTCTTGGTTTGGGCGTGAAATGTCAATTGTCCGGGGAGAGGATGGCTTGGTTTGGCTTTGTTAATATATAGAAGGGCTAGGGCTTCTCCTTGTCTCACAAGGAAGGGATTTGATTTAGTTTTGAGCAAGGAAAGTCAAAGATTTGATTGAGACAAGATTGGTCTAGATTAGGAAGTCAATATCTTTAAATTGGTTATGAGTGATTTAATTAGGCATGTTATTTCTTTAATTTAGTATATGATTTTGTCTAGTTAGGAAGTTAATATATTTATCTAAATTAGGTATGATTATATTTTATGTTTTATTTAATTGGTAAATGGTTTAATTATTTTATTTAATTCAATGTTTAATTTAATTAATATTTGATTTAATATTTGATTTAATTTGGGTGTAATTTGAGGGCCTTGGGCGTGTGGGCCTAGCAGCAAAACCAGAAATACCGACAACGTTCGAACGCCTCTTAGAACGCTGCACGAACGCCCGCAATCTGTTTGACGTTTGAACGTGGTAACGAACGCAGCACGAACGAAAACAATGAACTTGTGAAATGAACTTGATGACATACTTATTCTGAATTTCCCCTTCCGACGTCCGTTTCCCGCAATATCATTAACTTAAAAAGGTAGTGCCTCCAACTGAGACTCATCATCGGGTTTCACATGCAAAAATGCAATGCCTACAGATATACAACTTATAGTGACGCTTCCCAATGTCAATTACAAACTACGTTGTAACTGCGCACTACATTATAAATCTTAGGGTCTTTGTCTAATATACATGTATCACTAAATCAGATTTAGTTTCAATATAATCATAATTAGATATTGAATCATAATTAGATCGAATATGTATATAAAAGACAAGAGGTGCTACCATTAAATAAGTAATATTATGGAAAAAAGAATTGTTTGTATTTATGAATCGGACATAAATATGATCCGGATTGGCACTCTGAGCACCAACCATAACAGTTTGGACACCGGTATAATTGACCGGTATGGTCCGTGCCTATTCCAGTAAGCATGCATGGGTTTGGATCACCGATATGGTGACCGGTTTGATTCATACCAGTTCTAGTGGCTATGCAATCTCCAGTATGACCGGTATGGTGGACCGGTATGACTTGTGTTGGTTCCAGAGAGCTTGTAAAAGAAGCATTACACTAGTATGGTCACCGATATGTCGGTCACCGTATAAAATGCAGGATTTGAAGGTCTTAAATATTTTACACATGATCCTAATGCATCTATATGAATGTGCATGTGTCCCATGAGCTTAGGTACTTAGATAAATAATTCACATTATATTTAAATCTCTAAGCTAAGACTAAGCAAGATTTGTATTTGTTTTTCCGATAGTCTTCACATTCACGCTTTTCACCACCAACGTGCTTCGACATCTTTTGTCATGTCCTCGCTAATTGTGCGTCGAAGACTTCACGCGTGTTGCATCATCAAAATCCATTACGTGATTGTGTCCCCCTAACAGTCTCCCTTTTTTTGATGATGGCAACCCCTTAAAACTTGTGAGCTTCTTAGAGTCCAAATATTCCAAATTTTGCTCCCCCTCAATATTAGCTCCCCCTCAATGTGTTATTGTCTTCAATATAGCTATATAAGACTTAGACAAACACATTAATACATTTACTCCTCATTTATACAAGGGTGATGGTAACACAAGTTTTAATCTCATTTCTAATGATTTCTCCCCCTTTGACATTATCAAAAAGTGGAGCAGCAATAATTAAATGCTATTGAGATACTAATTAAATATGTGCATTTATCAAATGATGATACCAAAAATTATAAATATGCACATTTAGCATTTCCCACTTTTGCCATAAAATTGGAAATCATGCATAGACAAATTTCTCAAAATTTATACTAATGAATACCAATTGAACAATGCATTTTTAATGATTTCTTTCCATTTTTCTCATTTTTGCCATAATATGTAAAAGATCATGCATATGTCATCAAATTTTTTACAAATTGAAGTAAATATTCATGCATTTCATGATATCAATTAATCAAAAAATAAATATACATGCATTTCATGATATCAATCTAAAATTTATGTCAACATATATGCATTTCATTTTCATTCAAATTATGTAAATTGCAAAGGCATATTCTGCAATCATTCAAGTAATCACATATATATCATTTAACTCAATAAATTCATGTGACACCAATTGATACTTATGGGGTTTAAATATATGATTAAGGCATATAATGATATCGAATGAAAATCGATACCAATAGAAAGTTGATTACTTGCCTAATCAATAGTATGCTTCAAAAATTTACACCAATTAAAATGCATACATATCATTTGGAGCAAACAGTACCAATGTTTCCGTGACTACGAATTTTACCTATAACCGTTGTCATTCCTCATCTCTTTGGCCTTTGGGATCAATTCGTAATTCTCTTTAAGATTCATTTCGAAAGCACCCCTACAAAATTATCAAGTGCATTTTGGTACCTAACCTTTCTTGGGTCCATGAGGGTTAATTTTGATTCCTTGAGGAATCCATACATTTACATTCTTGTTCATGCACTCAAATATTTTGTGTATTTTCTTATTGCATGCATGACATGTGATATTTTCATTGATAGCATGAGAATCAATGTCTTAACAAAATAATTCTTTAAAAATTTTTCTTAATGTAAGGCTTATATCCTAATCTTCTCTATTATAAGCACATTTTTGGGATTTAATAACATATCAAAATTTTCTTCCATGATGTGAATTTACTAATAATGTTTTGCAAATCTATTACCTTTTTGTTTAAAGAAATATTTTTCATTCAAAATAAATTCGCAATCACATGTTTTTGAGCTAGATGGCATGTTAGATATTCTATTTTCAAGTTCTAGCTTTTTATCTCTTAAACGTGCATTTTCATCATTTAAACATGCTATTTTTTTTTTCATGTTTTGCCTTTAAGAAAATAGTATAATTGTCTAAAACATGAATTTTATCCATACAAGATGTTCATTTTTAAGTGATGAATGCTCATTTTTAATCATTTTATATTTCTTTTTAAGCATTGCACATACAACTCATTTAATCCATTAAAAGCATCAAGTAAATCATTATATTCTTGAGAGTTGTGTACACTTTCTTCTTTCGCTTTCAAAGAAAAATCTTCATCCTCGATAGCCATGAATGCTAGATTTGTTATTTCTTTGGTCTCTTCCTCCTCAGATGAGCTTGAGTCGCTATCGCTCCAAGTGTTGAAGTAGCTTTCAATGCCTTTTTCTTGGATTTTCCTTTGAATTTTCTCAATGGGCAATCAGTAACTATATGACCCGGTTTATCACACTCATAGCAAACAATTTTCTTGTGCTTCCGTGGCCATTTTTCTTCTTTCTTCTCATCCAATTTTGAATTTCCTTTAAGTTTTGCGGATTTGAGTAGCTTCTTGACCCTATTGGATATTTGTACCAACTCATCATCAATATCTTATTCACTTGAGCTAGTATCATCTTTTTTCTTGCTTGCTTTAATGCAAGATTCTTCCTTGTTCTTTTCTCATCTTCCTCATTTTGATCCATTTTGATCTCCAATTCATATTCGAGTAATTTTCCGACCAAATAATCTAGCTTCAAAGTGTTCATGTTGTTTGCTTCTTTGATGGAGGAGGTGTAGCTTCTATATTCTTTTGGGAGTGACCTAAGAATTTTCTTCACTTGATCGGTTGGCCCAATGACTTTCCTCAAAGCTCATAGATGGTTTATAATGATTGTAAATCTTGAAATCATATGATCAATTTCTTCCCCGGATTCCATTTTGAAACTATCTAATTCACACATAAACCGGTTGATATTTGATTCATTTACTTGGCTTGTGCCCTCGTTGATAATTTCGAAAGACTTCCATAAATCATGTGCTTTTCCAAATTCTGAAAGCTTGTTAATTTGAATACGATCAATGCACACATAGGAGATGGTTAAGTGCCTTAGCATTTGTAGAGCTTTGTGCATTTGGGTTAATTTTCTCTATTTCGATATATCACAAATATGCAAGTTTCTAAGTAATAAACATATAAATAAATCAAACTTGCAATAAGTAAATAATTAAGGGATAGAGAAAATACATTGTGATTTATAATGGTTCGGCTAACAATGCATACGTCTACTCCCCAAACCGCCTTGAAATTTCCACTATCCACGAGTTTTAGTGGCTCACCCGCAACCAAGAGTTTTACACAGGTACACTATAAACCCTTACACTTTTGAGTTTTCTTTCTACGAGGCTCACTCACAGACCTTTACAATTACCCAAACGATGGGATTTCACAAACCACAAGTGTTTTGAATAAGAAGTTTGTAAACAACTTGGGCACTCACAAAGATAAAGAAGATTGTGTGAGTTGCTTACCCAAGTATTCTAAGCTCACTATAAATATAAGAAGGTGTAGTGTGTGAGCTTGATGTAGAGTGTGTATGATTATGAAGGCATATGAAACACTTTTGTTTTTGCCTTAATGTAGATGTATGAAGGTTCTCTGACATTACAAAAATGAATTGGGGCTCAATAAATAGTAAAATACAAAGCAGTCCCAACGGACTTGTCTGAGACTGGTATGCCTTCTCCATACATCGGTATACCGGTCTGGCATAGTAACGGATCTCAACGGCTATATTACCGTTTGAATATATCTGTTTGGGTCGATTGATGACCGGTATGGTCCTTGCTGGTTCCAGTGAGCTTGCCAAGTATCAGGCTCACCAGTATGAATACCGGTATAAGGATCGATATGGTCCATGCTGGTTCAAGTAAGCATGCAGGGGTTTGGCTCACCGGTATGGTGACCGGTTTGATTCATGCCGGTTCCAATGGCTATGCAATCTCCAGTATGACCGGTATGGTGGACCGGTATGACTTGTTCCAGTTTCAGAGAGCTTGCAAAACAGAGTATTAGACCGGTTCGAATCCAGAGAGTGCATTTGTTGTAAGAGTCTGAGACAGTTAGAGATTTTACTTGCTCCGCTTAAGCCTGGAATAGGTAGTTTGGCGGCGAGGTTTCCAACGATTTTTAAAAAAAAAAATTGTCTAAAAATATTTCTTTTCATTTGTGTTTATAAAAGGAATTAAGAGAAAAAACCATTCAAATTTCATAATCATTAGGGAATTAATTATCCACTGATTATCACATTCAATAGGAAAAATCATAAAAACATTATGACTATAAAACTGTTATTGTATATGATAAGCCAGCAAACAATATTAAAGGAAAATTAGCAAAATCAAGACTAACATGAACCTAACTCAATTTTAATCACATCATGTAAACATGACGTGCATGTGCACATTGGCTCAAGGCATACCACGACGCACGTGTAAATAGGGCATCTAGTTATAAGTTCTTATCATTTTATAAACAAGCAAATATATATAAATTCTTTTAGCTTAGTGTAGGCACTGCATTTTTTTACACATAAGTCCCTATGATGAGTCTCATTTTGGAGACACTACCTTTTAAGTCACGGAGGTCACAGGAAACGGACATCGGAAGGGGAAAATCAGAATAAACAAGGTCACTGTTTCGTTCGTGCTGCGTTCGTGTTTACGTTCGAACGTCAAAACGGATTGCGGGCGTTCGTCCGCGTTCGAGGAAGCGTTCGAACGGTGTCATAATTCTGGTTTTGCTGCTAGCCTCACATCCAGCCCAATTAGCCCCAAAGCCCATAAAAACATCCCAATTTAAATAAATAAATATTAATTAAAACATTAACTAAATAATATAATAATTAAATTAATTAATTTGATTAAATAAAACATATACCAACATAAAATAAACAATTACCAACTTAAACTAAAATCATGCCTAAATTAAAATCATCAACCAATTATATTCCCAATCTAATAAGATTATTCCCAAACTTAAAATATTGTATTCCTAATCCAAACCAATCAAATATTCAACCTCCATATCTAGCCAAGATTTGTCCCCCCCTCAATTGTAGACACTGCATTTTTGCATATCATGCCCAATGACGAGTCTCGTAAGGAGGCACTACCTTTTCATGTCATGGAAGTTGCGGAAAACGGTCGTCGGAAAGGGAAAGTCAAGAATTGACGTTTTGTTGGATTTTTGTTCGCTC
>SKCR01031674.1:0-18581 GCA_019454045.1 Zanthoxylum bungeanum | reverse complement strand
GGATCAATTGTGGTCTGGACCGAACCAGGTGCAGTTAGGATCACATCATCCCCTCCCTCTTGAAAAGGATTTGACCTCGAATCGACACCTGCATCAAAAGAGGACAAATCAGAAATATTAAATGAAGCAGAAACATTATACTCACCAGGCAGATCAAGCTGATATGCATTATCATTGATCCTTTCGATGACTTGAAAATGACCATCTCCCCGAGGTTGAAGCTTGGATCTCCGCTGAGCCGAGAACCTCTCCTTACGCATGTGTACCCAAACCCAATCACCAAGCTCAAACACCACGCGTTTACAGCCTTTATTCGCATGAGAAGCGTACTGCTCATTTTTCCGTAATATGTGTTCACGTGCTTTCTCATATATTTGTTTCACCAATTCTGCTTTCTTTTTCCCATATAAACCTACTCTTTCCTCAACATGAAAAAGCAATAAATCCAATGGCGTTAGTGGGTTAAATCCATATACAATTTCAAAAGGTGATTATGAAGTAGAAGAATGAATTCACCTATTGTATGAAAACTCTATAAATGGCAAACATTATTCCCATGATTATAAATTCTTAGTGACTATGGTGTGAAGCAATTGAGTCAAGGTCCTATTGACCACTTCTGTCTGTCCATCTGTTTGAGGGTGACACGTAGTAGAATAAAGTAATTTAGTCCCGAGCTTACCCCACAAAACCTTCCAGAAATGACTCAAAAACTTGACATCTCTATCAGAAACTATACTCCTAGGAATCCCATGTAGTCGTACTACTTCTCTAAAGAATAAATCGGCTACGTTAGTGGCATCATCAGTTTATGGCATGCAATGAAATGTGCCATTTTGCTAAATCTATCAACCACTACAAAAATGGAATCCTTACCTCGTTTAGTCCTAGGTAAACCAAACACAAAATCCATCGGAATATCTACCCATGGTTCACTAGGTACAAGTAATGGAGTATATAATCCATGAGGCTTCTGTTGGAGTTTGCTAAGGTCCCAAGGATCAATAAACAAGCATGAAACAAGTGCGAATACAACGAGGAAGTTGCAGAATACTCACATCGATCGGTTGAGCAACGCGAGAGGCAACAAAAATATTTTCCGCCTCTATGGACTGCTCAGTAGTGGCAGTGAATGATCTCCTCCATTTCGGTTTCAAGCTTCAAGAATCAAGCTCCAAGATTCGTCAAATGATTCTCGGCTCATGGGTGGACTTCCCTATCACCTTCGCATGACTTCGTAGTGTGCTAGCACTCCCGATTTTGCCACAAAATCGTGACTTTTTGCTTCCATTGTTCACGGTTTTTGCAAACCAGAAACCAGAAAATTTTCAGCCCCTTGGGCGTGAAAATGAGAGAAGAAATGAGAGTGAGAGAGATGAAATGTGTAATTGGTTTTTGGTAAATCATTTTCCAAAAACATATACCAAATTTTGGCTTTAAAAAGTCGAACAATAAAAGCCATAAATGCCAACCACTACCATCAACTTACATCAATCCATCAATCAATCAAATCAAGTGACAACTTGTCACATCACTCAAAGTGACATTTGATTTGATGCTTGATGTGACTAATGATTTGATGTTTGATTTGACTTGCGTGCCGCACTCGAATTCGAAATGCGAATGCGCTCGCAAATAATCCCAGGCTCGGGTTCGCTAATTCCAAATTAACGAATTTTCTGTTGCGTCGTAATTAAATGATTACGCCTAGCGAAATCACTATTCACATCGCTAACGAATTAATTCTAAATTAATTCGTCCGCCCGAATTAAAATCTAATTTTAATTCCGCGTCGAAATCCAATTTCGTTTAATATATTGAATATATTAATTTATCGATTAATTTGAAATTAATCGTTATCTCTCTTTAAATGATATTTTATCCCAGATAAAATATCTCCGCTATTAATCCCAGATTAATTTTCTCTCTCTTCTTATTATTCCCAGATTAATTAAAAGTGCGAGTCATACGTCATCGGTGAATCTTCAGGAAGCGACCCATGAGATCCCCAGATATGTTGGCAGTAAATACGGTCGTCGGACTATCCGAACACGTAAGTACCTAGTACTACATTTGTACCGATTTACAAGACAAGGTTGGCTTCTAGCAAAGCACCATGCCTACCCAATTCTCCAGAAATATCCTTACAGGAATAAGGATCTATATCAGGCGTAGTATACGTAGTATTGCGTATTTCGATCCAGTATCGGATGATCACATGCAAGGCCTGGGGCTGGTACAGTGTCTGCTCCGTACGAAGCATATATCGGATGACGAGTAACTAGTCTCTTTAATATCGGATAATCATGACCAAGTCATATTATCCCGACGGTTGCAACCTTTTTAGAGAACCAGTTCTGTATCCCTGCGCGATCATCAACTCCATATGACTGGAGTGACACTTCCGTCTTGACATCACACCCAACACACTACGATTCTCGATATACCCAGAAGAGGCGTACACAGAAACCAGTTAAAGCCATGGACGACCAAAACAAAAGTATATTGATTGTCGTAAGTATTAGCGGTGCAAGTCTCAGGTTAAGACCAAATACACCTACCCTGATTTCGGACTTCCATAGACACATAGTCATACTACCAATGGAATTCCGAGGGGGTCTATCTAGAGCGAAGCTGTTTCCCGTACCATCGGTAAAACACAACCTCATATTACACTTGCATGAGTATCCTATACCCAAATATATGATAACTATGATGATGTGCCCTCACAACGCGCACAAGTGTAATATTAGTCTTTTACGTATTTATCGATGTCCAATCTCGATAATACTCTGACTAGGGATATTTAATGATTTATCCTTCGTGGACTGATACTGTCTCATATCATTCTCAATCCAGGAACAAATCATAGGGACCTTCTATCATTTATACATCTAGGTGATCTAATCACAAATGATAAGAGTGCAATCTCATTTGTCACATAGTTAATTTGTACAACAACACCATGATCTGTACAAATAGTGACGCTATGGGTCATAATTGTCCAACAATCTCCCACTTGGCCTATAGCCAGTCACTCGAGTGTCTTACACCCGAACTATATACGGTTGGCTCAAACTGCTGAGAAAAGGCTTTCGTCAGCGGATTTTCATGATTATCATCTGATGCGATTTATTCGATCATCACATCGCCACGATGTATGATCCGAACGAATCAGATGAATATCGAAGTATATATCTGGATCGTTGATGATACCATTAATTCTTTAGTCTGTGCTGACGCCTAGCTCAGCTGCTAACAGAACTATATCTAATCTAATTAGATTTTGTATTGACCCAGAAGGATTCTATTGCTGCTTCAGCTGTAGCAATAACCCGCATTTGTTGTTTATTCGGTAATAGTATCTTGCTTGGAAGATTTCCAGCTCACTGTTCCGTTATTCAAATTATATAGTACCGTTTTACGACTTATAGTCGTCTTTATCGGTTAAGAAACTTGCTACAGTGATCCCAATCACTTCAAGTTCTCCATTTCCATAATTTAAGGCAACATCCTTAGTTCTCTAAGATACTAACAGATGTTCTTAACATCAATCCAGTGACTATCACTTGGATTGGCCCGATTGTGACTTCATATGCTCAAAGCGTATGAGACACCAGGTCACGTATATTTTTCAATGTACAAGTTCTCGGAGAGTTTCAACAACTTTTAGATCTATCCCAGTAGATCTTTATTCCTATGATAAAAGTTGCTTCTCCCAAGAATTCTACGGAGAATTTTCTCGAAAGCCAAGCTTTCGCCGATTGTTATTATGGGAATATCATTTCCAAGAAATGACATATTATCATTATTTATAAGACAGCCACTGTCAGTGCGCTCTCACTAACCCTCTTATATGCACAAGAATCCTTTTCGTTTTGAGTTAAATCATACTCCATTATGATTACATCAAAACGATAATTCCAAGAACTTAATGCTTGCTTCAATCCAAACATGGATCGAATAACCCGCAAACCTTGTTTGCTAGTTTTTGTACGATAAAATCGACAGGATGTTGTAAACATCCTCCAAAAGGTTTCCTTTTCAGGAAATCGATTTTCCCGTAAAGCTGACATATTTCTTACATGAAACATGCAGCTTTAGCAAGCATTATCCAAATGGATTTACCGTGGCAACAGGTAAAATGTTGAATCGCAATCAACACAATGTTGATAACGATACATTTCCGCTAAAAGCCTAGCTTTATACGTTGGTATGTTGCCTTCCATGTATGTATTCCTAGAAGACTTATAAGTACCAATAGGCACAATGTCTTGCGGTACATCAACTAGTATCCAAACTTGTTGATATACATAGAATCCAATTCAGATATCATGGCACTTTGCCATAATAGGGAGTTGATGTCTTGTTTCACTTCCTCATACGTAGTCAGTTGGTATTCTTAAAAAGATTAACATCTTTATAAGGTGAGATCAGAAACCCATACCCAAGGTTATTTTCTGACTCTTTCCGAACTACGTGGTTTTTGTTTATTCGAAGATTAATGGAATAGTTACATCATTGATGAACTATTTGTGTTCCATTAAGGAATGGGTGCCTGGAATAGTATTACTCTGATTTTCATCAAGTTTTACTATCCTCCCACCTACCACTGCATATCGGTATTCCTC
Organism: Zanthoxylum bungeanum; assembly: GCA_019454045.1. NCBI lineage: Eukaryota > Viridiplantae > Streptophyta > Magnoliopsida > Sapindales > Rutaceae > Zanthoxylum > Zanthoxylum bungeanum. The sequence goes on along the minus strand of SKCR01031674.1, from coordinate 13,950 downwards.
TTAGGAAAACCGCATGGCGAGCAACAATTAACATCGTTCTCTAGTGAGATGTATAAGTACTATACTTATGGTATCCCTAGGATAACCTACAATTTGGCACTTATCCGATTTGGGTTTTAGTTTGGTATCATCCAAACATATGCCCAACATACCCAAATTTTCAGGAATAAGAAACCTGGTTTCTTTCCCGTTCATATCTAATATGAAATCTGTCAAACAGCTTTTATGGAACTTTATTCTAAATAAGTTCTGCACTGTTTATGTGTATCCGTTGAAGGAAATGATAGCTCAGAGCGACTCATGATTAACCTTATCATGTCCAACAAAAATTCGGTTACTCGGTTCGGACACACCGTCAAAATGACGTGTTCCAGGAGGAGTCCTCTTTGAAAGAATACTATACTCTTTCAAGTATATTAGAAATTTATTGCTTAAGTATTTTCATCATGGTCTAACCGTGACAATTTAATACTTTAGTCGACCTATTTGTCTATTGATGAGTGGTATTTATATCACTATTTCCCACTCATTTAACTTAATATTTTGTATAGTTTCTTGAGTTTTATGAACGTTTTGATGTGTTTTATTGTTATCTTGCAGATAAATAAAGTTTGGACAGCACTGGAGGCAATTTGGGGCAAAACCGGACAAAAATGCATCAACAGGGTTATTTTCGTCTTTTTCGCGTCGCGACGCTGTAGCACAGCGCGCCGCGACGCCCAGCGTGAGCCGGATTTGCTAACATGCGCCTGGTCAACGGTCAACAATTTGAGAAGTTTTGACTTTGCTAAAATGCGCCGTGCCACGTGTCACCATCACAGCCGATCTGCTAACATGCGCCGTGCCACGTGTCATCATCATATGCTGCCGACACTCAGACTTGCCACGTGTCGCCTCGTCATCAGCCATGTCAGCGGTCAACGAGTCAACCTTGCCACGTGTCATGCCACATCATCGTCCACGTCAGCAGGTCAACCGAGTCAACATGCCACGTCAGCCTCAGCCAATCACAACTTGACACGTGTCGCCACGTGTCGCAATCCTATTGTGCCGACAAGTGCAACACACGCCTACGCCACGTCAGCGCCACGTCATCGCCACGTCATCGATGACGTCATCACAATAATTGAGAATTAGCCGCCTTGACACGTGTCGCGTGAACAGTCAGCCGCCTTGATGACGTGTCGTCTCCTCATTGTGCCACGTCGACAAATTTCGCGTCGCGACGCGCAGATCCTTGGCGTCGCGACGCGCGAACAATGCCCAAACAGTGAAAAATTTTACTATAAATAGAGGCCGAATTTTCAGTTTTTAAAACACTTCTCTCTCTCTTAATTTCTCTCTCTAGAGAGAGTTTCTCTCTCTAGAATTTTTATTTTTTTTATTTATTTTTAGTTTTGTAAATAATTTTAATTACTTTTTGTAATAATAGTAATTTACTTTTTACTTTTTACTTTTTACAGTTTTTACTATTCACAATGTTGAAGTAACTTTTTCAGCTAGGGTGAAAGGTAATTCTTCTACTATTGCTATTTAGATTAATCTCCCTTAAAAATAATATATTCACTATTTAAAATATTGACTTAATAAGGAATACCGCTATATTGGTCGATTGGTAATTTAATTTTAATCTGTTTTAAACCTGACTAATCAAGGATACCGCCAGACTGGTCGGTTGGTAAATTTATTTTTGGTTCCGCCTTAATGGCTGGTTGGACTTAATTTGACTTAATCCGGATACCGCCAGACTGGTCGGTTGGTAATATTATCACAAGTTTATATATTATTTTATGGGAGATATCTAAATTAGTAGTAGTAAAAGTAATTTCTTTTACCTTAGCATTTTATTTTATTGTATTTTACTTTTCAGCATTTTTACTTTATGTCTTTTACTTTTATGAATTTACTAGTCCTAATTATGTGTTAGTTTTCTGAGGTTGTGATGACTTTTAATATCACCGGTTTATAAGGGATTATTTTATAGTTGGGTAATTTAAAGGTTTATTTATTAAGTCTTAAGCTTAATGCTTCTTGTTGTCTGATCACCAATAAGATTGATATGATAAATCTAAAATGAACTAGACATAGGGATTTTAGGCTTCAGCCTTAGACTTAATAGTCCACGATCTTCCTTGAGGATAGATAACCCTTTAATAGATTTCCTTACAGGATAGGAATATACCTGTCAGGCGGGGGTAGCCATAATTGGAACTTAAACTTAATGAATCCAGATAATTTGGTTGACATAGACATATGGTTCAATTGGGTTAAACTGGGTATTTGTGTCTGACCATCGACAGAGGCTTACACATAATTTAGTGTTCCAGGTTAATAAATCAATATATTACCAACTTTAAGATAACCACTTCATCTTTAAAATGATATTAAAAGAAATCACAACCCTAGATCTTGTTTCTTTTGTTATTTTCCTTAGTATTTTCTTTTGTCTTTTTATTTATTTATTTATTTTGTAAAACCACTTTCAACCAATCAAACAATCATTCTCTTCTCCCTTTAATTAGATATTTGTAAATAAATAGATTCAATAATTAATAACAACAGTAGGAATTAAGTCCTCGTGGGATCGATATTTTTATACTACTTGAACGATACTTGCGCTTGCGTTATACGTGTGTGTTTACGCCGGTCATCTATTTCGTGTCGAAACTATAAAAGTTTCCGATTTGTGTTCCTAAAGAAACACATAACCAAAACGCGATGCCACATCCGTAAATGTCATGAAATATTCATATCCATCCCTAGCCTAGCTAGACATGAGCCCATTTTCTTCATTATGAACTAGGGCTAACAGATCAGTGGCATTTTCACTTTTACCAAGTAAATAATGTTTTAGGCATTTTGCCCAATAAACTAGATTCGTAGACTTTATTTGATTGGAATCAAATTAATCCTAGTACCCACTCTTCAAAAGTGTGGATATAGGATTCTTGTTTTAGATTGTGTCCTAGACAACAATGCCACAAATTAGTTTCTCCTGATCAAATCAGTTTGAGCTATTTGTTTGTCATATTATATTTATGAGATTTATTTATATTCAAATATAAATGTTGTTATTCACATCTAATGTGTTTATCTCAATATCATCTTTATATAATAAAACACTTTAGTGTTCTAGAATATAAAGGTTCACCCGCAGCGGGTTAAACACTGATATATAGATAATGTTTCTAGTCAAACTAGTTACATTATAACAGTATCCTAATTTAAGTACAAACCCGAAGGGTAGTTCCTAAATTAGGTATCTACGATTAAAACAACGACTTTCATCCCGTTTCCAATTCGCAGATAAATCTCAATTGAAGTCAGTATCCTGCTCATAGCAGATTCTGAACAGCAGTATATATTTATGTGTCACACTAAGTATTTAAAATCCAATTTCAATACTAGTAGTGAACACAATTTGACAAACATATTTAAAGCCGGAGCCTTGCACCGTCTTTAATTCCTTCATGTCTGCCTTGTCCAAACGGCAGTCATGTTTTCGAGATCCCGTTTGCCACATTTAAGCGGATATTTTGGGATATGTCATTTATCTTCCCAGAAGATTATAATGATTTTGCCTTTGCCCTTTTTCACATTCCAGTAGCCTTTGGCCAAGCCTCGGGTTTCTAGAATATCGAAGTAAGGTGCGCCTTGTGCTACTTGCCTAATTGCAAACTTTGACTTTTGTCTCCTTGAGAATAGCCATTAACTCTCCAAGAGTTATTATTGCAATTTTAGTACTTCTAAAACCTAAGTTTAGATTTATGAAGATCCTTCAATTTCAGTATCATACTTTAAGGATCTAATCATTAGTTCTGATTCAGAAATTTAGGAGTCTACTGTGACAAGCTTAATGGATTAAGCACTAAAGTTATCATTACATAAATCTTCCAAAGATTATGCTCTACTATTTGCTTAACTCCGGGCTTAGGCATAATATGTTATTTTATCAAATAAATTAACTTATTATTTTTCCAAGACCATCCTGAAATTATTCCCAATTTGAAAATTAAACCATTTAAATACATTTTCCCTAGGATTATGTTTTAAATGTCAATCTTTCAATTTATATCTTGATTCTAATAGTCCAACTATTTAATCAACGATTTAGGTACTATTTATTATAATGATTACTATAGTCCAACTATTTAATCAACTATAATTTAATAGATCAAAATCAATTATATTGATTACTATAATCCAATTATAAAATCAACTATAAATGAATAGTTTGAATATAGTCCAACTATTTATTAAAAACAAAATTTAAATATTAGTCCAACTAACATTTAATTTATTTGACGAATGATATGAGTTTTGAGCGCGTATGGAAAGTAATTAAACGAGTATTACAAATTCAATTCTTGCCTCCCACTATTTTTCGGCAAGCCTCTAACCCTCTGTCGAGTACTCAGGAAACCGTGTTTCCTAGCGGGCTAGGATCCCGTTAAATATCACACAATCTTGACTTTGGCCAACAAATTGTATGATAATTAACTAGCTAGATCTCTAAGATCGATTGGATCCAATCCAATTCCTAGATCCAGTAGGGGGACATCCAAGTCTGAAACATATATCGTATATATGTCAATATATCCAATATATTGCCTAACCTTTTTCCTCTGAATCAACTAAGCATTGGCTTTGGCACAACAAACTTAGTGATCTCAGTTAAGCGTGACTCATTGACCATGGAAAGCTTCGTATCAATGTCGATGGACAAGAAGTGGTCTTGACTTTGGCCAACAAACCACAACTTGGACAAGACACCAATATGGAACAAAGCTCTCGTGATTCAAACACATCCTCGACAGACAAAGGCCTTGACTTTGGCCAACAAGCAAATGCCAGTCTCGGATCTTGAGTGAGAATCACTCAATGGAAGGAAAAACGCTTAATATTTTGCGAGGGTTTTTCGCGTGCAAATTGGCAACCAATTTATTATCTTTGTTAAGGTCTCATCATCATACACCCTTAAACATGCATTCTAAACACATAATAAAGCGTTTATAAAAAAATAATAATGATATACGGATGGATACTTTACACAATGATCATAACCATGTATTCACGCAAGCATGTTATCAATCAATCGAATCAAATTAATTAATCTGATAATTAGTGATCATCCAATGTTCAAACAACGATTTGATTTTGCTCGAGTCAAACTCGTTTTGCGAATAAGTACTCAAAGTACGAATTCTTGAATTAAATTAAACTACATCATTAAATCCAATTTAATATACATTTAATTCTAATTCACTATTTAATTCCAAATTAAATATTACACTTTATTTGACGAACCTTTACGACTTAAATTTCAAATATAATCGTTACGGGTCTCAAAGCCCGATTAACGTCTAACGTTAATTTAATTAAAGTCCAATGAGCTTTTAATTAATTTCTTAAGGCGTGGACTTTGGTCAACTCGGGTCGAACCCAATAACCAAAGTCCAATCCGGGAGTTACCCCATAAGCCCATAAATCAATTTAGGCAGGCCCAATTAAACTTTAAAGGTCCATTAGTCGTATCTGGGCTTTATGGATGCAGTTTTGGGCCCAATTGGATCCAACCAATTTAACCTAAACCCATCTTGGTACAACCAAGCCCAATAAGCCCAATTACAACTTTAAAAGTCCAATTTCCAAAATTAGGCCCATTTCAATTAAATTACAAAATCCAATTTTACAATTTAATTACCTAAAATGTATAACACAATTAATCACCCAAATCAATATTTCTAAAACATCAAATTATCCTAAATAATCATGCTTATCATCATTAAATCATGTCTAACACAATTTAACAAAAATCAAACTCATTCATGCTACACAAAGTCTCGGCCAAAGGGGATTTTCATGTCCAAATTTAAACCCAATCCAATTGAATCCAAATCAACATTAAATCAACCTCCCCAATTGTTTTCAAGTCATCCAATGAATCAAAAAACAAAATTCCAAGACAATTAGGGCACTTCACATTTTCGGCCAACACCAAAATTTTGGGCAAATTTGTTCCAAACAAAATTTCAACAAATTGATCCAATCAATCTTCAATTAAAACATATTTAAGCATACTAATTCATCCAATTTCATTAAAACATGCTTAAATACAATTTACCCAATTTTAAGCCCTAAATCATATTTCATGTTTTTCCTTGCTCTGATACCATTGTTGGAGTTTTCTAAGGTCCCAAGGATCAATAAACAAGCATGAAACAAGTGCGAATACAACGAGGGTGTTGCGGAATACTCACATCGATCGGTTGAGCGACGCGCGAGGCAACAAAAAATATTTTCTGCCTCCATGGACTGCTCGGCAGTGGCAGTGAATGATCTCCTCCACTTCGGCTTCAAGCTTCAAGAATCAAGCTCCAAGCTTCGTCAAATGATTCCCGGCTCATGGGTGGACTTCCCTATCACCTTCGCATGACTTCGTAGTGTGTTAGAACTCCCGATTTTGCCACAAAATCGTGACTTTTTGCTTCTACACAGTTTTTGCCAACCAGAAACCATAAAAATTTTCAACCCCTTGGGCGTGAAAATGAGAGAAGAAATGAGAGTGAGAGAGATGAAATGTGTAATTGGTTTTTGGTAAATCATTTTCCAAAAACATATACCAAATTTTGGCTTTAAAAAGTCAAACAATAAAAGCCATAAATGCCAACCACTACCATCAACTTACATCAATCCATCAATCAATCAAATCAAGTGATAACTTGTCACATCACTCAAAGTGACATTTGATTTGACGTTTGATGTGACTAATGATTTGACGCTTGATTTGACTTGCGTGCCGCACTCGAATTCGAAATGCGAATGCGCTCGCAAACAATCACAGGCTCGGGTTCGCTAATTCCAAATTAATGAATTTTCCGTTGCATTGTAATTAAATGATTACGCCTAGCGAAATCACTATTCATGTCGCTAACGAATTAATTCTAAATTAATTCGTTCGTCTGAATTAAAATCTAATTGAAAACGGAATCGAACATAATAAACCCTAAAATGCCGTGAGTAATAAAGCATGAAATGAGATGATTTTTTGATTCAATAATGCTGGACATGTGTTGATGATGAAAAGCATGATTAATGAATTAGATTAGTATTTTGGAAATGTTAATTTAGAAGATTAATCATGGCTAAACACTTTGATTTATTAAATTATGAATTTTGGAAAATTAGAATTTAATAAATTGGGCTTGATTTAGAATTGGGCTTATAATTGTTGTATCTGGGCCTAATGGGCTTGGTTGGGCCAAGTTGGTTTAGGCAAATAGGATTGGATCCAAATTGAGCCTAAATCATTCAATTAAGTCCAAATATAACAAATGGGCTTTAAATGTTTAATTGGGCCTAAGGGCCTAAATTGGTTTCTTGGCAATAAGGGTGATTCCTTAATGGGCTTTGGTATTTGGGTTTGACCCATATTGACCAAAGTCCACGCCTTATGAAATCATTGAAAGCTCATTGAACTTTAATTAAACAACTTTGATGTTAATTGGGCTTTGAGACCCATTAAGATTAGATTTGGAATCTAAATCGTTAAAGCGCATTAAAAGTGTAGTTATTTTAATTGGAATTAAATATAGAATTAGTATTGAATACGAATAAATTAGATTTAAATTGTAGTTCGATATAATTCAAGAATTCGTACTTCGAGTACTTATACAAATTTTATAATACCTGTAAATTCTTGTTGGAACAATAAGCACAAATTAAAATAATTTTACCGTTCACCAATGATGCAAAAAGTGAATCTGGGTTGAGTCGCGGATCGGTTCGCTCTCTTTAAGACGTTCCGCGGCTCTGCTCGGATTTTGTGCTAGCAGTAATCAGCCCCGACGTCCCCAGGATAAAACAAGCCCAGATAAACACTGTCTCAATCGATTTTGCACAAAATCGATTGGTATACTCACACCCAAAATTATTTGCTCGGTATCTTATCTTTAGCGGGGACTTATGTTAATAGCCAATTTTTGAAACAACCATCCAAAAAATTAATGAAAATTTATATTCTTGTATGTAGTATATATCCCAATGGAAAGAATCGTATTCCCATTTTCTACTAACTTTTTGGAACAAGATTTCATGAGAGCTTATAATTGGGATGAAACAAATCAAAAGGAATAGCGTGAGAATGCTATTAAAAGAAATCAGGCAATGGCGATTTCCTGGTGCACCACCAAAATTTTTTTTTTAAGAGACCAAGGAATAAGAGAAATAGGGATCTGGTTCTTGTGATTTCATATTGTTGTTTTTTCTAAAAAAATGAGAAGATACAACTTGGGTTAATATAGTGAGGCTTTTGATATGTTAACCACAAAATGTAACTTATTCAATAAAATATAATAATAAAGTAATTTCAGTTATTGAAAAATAATAATTAATTTTTTAATTAAAACACATTAACACCAATTATAATGACAAAATTTGATAACTTAAATCATCATAATAATTTTGATTTTCTAACTTTCCAAATAAATTTTTGTAACTCATCAAAATATAAAACCAATTTTTATAAAAATTCATATTTACAACAATCCCCCACTTGAATTTTAATAAAACATTTTCATCGAGCAATATGATATAAGGTCGTGCATAAATAAAAGTGTCTTTCGACTTGAACTTTTACATAGTGTTGACGATTCAGATTATACTAGAGTAACTCGTAGTTTTGAACTCTATCTCTGACAACATCACACACACAAACCTTTCAGGGTGTAGTCAAAAGCCCGAGCATTACGGCCGTGCTCGTATATCCCAGTATAGTGAATGCTCTAGAAATTTTTGCCTAAAATTTCATAAGAAGCGGCCACACTTCTACATTCACATAGGTGTGTCTATCAAGAGTACTCCTGTAGCTAGGTACTCCACTCTACATAGAGTATAGAACACATTAAGAGTTAAATAACTCATCCTTCTATCGCTTCAGGATATCATGCTCTCAGTATGGAACTCACAAATAAAATAATAGCATGATTCATCATCACTTCATGACTTGTTATTACCCATTGAACCTATTTCTTGGGATCTCCAGTCTATAAGGTCGGGTTACCATCATAAGTGACTGTCTAATGGCAATAGTTCCATTCTTTTCTAGGTATTGGATACCTTCTCTTTTGCTAGTCCTTTTATTAAAGGATCAGCTAAATCATCATCAGTCCATACATGATCCATTCTTACAGCACCAGAAGAGAGGTACTCTCTATCTGTACTGTGTATCTACAATCTCTTACTGTTATAATAACAGTTCTGAATATTTGTAATAGTCCGGTACTATTACAATGGATCAAGACAACTGGTATCAGTCTCTCCCATAAAGGGGTATCATAGTAAGCTGCTTAATCAAGCTGCTTCTTCACTAACTGATGCCAGTGGTATCATCTCATACTCAAGTAAATATATCCATTGGTAGCCTTGGAATCATCCGAAAAGATGTTCCAATTAACATCGCTATATCCTTCAAGGATAGCGGAAAACCTCTAAAAATATAACTCTAGGTTCATGGTCCTTTTCAGGTACCTTATAACCTTCTCAGTAGCATGTCAATGCTCATACCAAGTCTACTAATAAATCTACATATAATCCTATAACATATGCAATGTCAAGTCTAGTGTTACCAAAACATAACATCAGTTACCAATGTTGTTCGCATACTCAAATTATCTAACATTGACAGCAATGTTCTTGAACAACTTTACACTAGAGTTATAAGGAGTACATGCAAATTTATTATTAAATTCCATTTTCTGACCAAGTAAATTTTTTATTCCAAGAATTACACTAGTTTCTTCTAAGTTGTTTCAATTACAGATTTAGAAGACAACATAGAATTCAACACAATTAACAACATGCATATAAAATAAGCATATCAAAATATAAACATTTCACATGTTGTTTTCAACCTTTATAATGCATGTATTTTTCACCTTCAATCACTTTAAAACCATGAGTAAAACATTAGAGGTAGAACCCCCACTATTTCCAATTTATCATTGGAGGTCGAGCCCCCACTATTTCTTAATATCAAAGAAATATTTTTCATAGAAACAATATGTCCATATCAATCATAAAATTTATATATTTCTATAAATCTTATACTCAAGGTTTTAGGTTCTCAAACCTTCCATATTTCATAAAATAAATTTTAAGTTCCACATCACCTGCTTTAGCAGCTTAGAATTTTGAGAAATTAGTCATCACATTATCTTATTCACAGCTTGTATATAAACCTAGACAAAGCATAATAATAATAGACATGATGGAAAATTACAATGCCTACCCACCATCCCTCAAATCCACCAAACATGTTGATCTCAAAGATCGTAGTAACAAGTTGGTCTTCGGTAAAGTTTGCTTTTGGAGCAGAACTCTTTAACCGGTAGTTCCGGGCAAGGTGCCCTAGTTTGCTACAGTTGTAGCATTGGAACTAACTATCATCATATCTTGAGGGAGATTAGTGTCCATCCAGATTGTTTCATTTTTGGTGATTATGATTCTTGTTATTCCTAAGGTCATAATCATTCATATTGAAACAAAGATCATATATGCATGTATTTAGGACAGCCTTAATTTTCTATTATTCTTTTGCAGTAAATTCATCATGACAAATATCAAATAATGCATCAAACATACCGTTGAGTATTTGATTCCCACATATTTCATCATCGTTGTTTTATTAGTTTCAGCATTGATTCATCTTCATTACCTTCTGCTTAGCAATTATGACAGCATTTGCATATGATTCACAGCTCTATGCTTCTCACTAACAGCATGTTGAACAAGAAGAGTATCCGTTGAAACGTTGTCTCTCTCCAATGTACATTCAATAAGCAATCGCAGTATAGGAAGAAAAACACACAATGAGAACAATCATACTTGTCAGCAAAAGAGTTAGAAAAATAATTAGCAAGCTTTACTCTTCTTCTTCTCTGCCTTAGATGGCAATATCTTTGTTGTTTCAGCAGTTGGCTCAGCCATTATATATACAACAAAATGGGAACAACCTTCAAGTCTCAATTGAGATCAAGCACAAAAAGATATAAGCTGATTAAATCATTGACACATGAAAGAACCAAACACCATTTATGATGATCCCCACTACTAGCCTACGAGTCTCATATCCTATTCCACTATCAAATTTTGGCATAATCTTGGGGTAAAATAAAGGCCACAAGATCAGCACATAAGTTCAAACATGGAACATGATCAAGCCAATCCTAGACAATGAAGTTGCATTTTCTACATATTTAAACCATATAAATAAGCCACATACAAGGACTGTTCAGCTTCCAAGAAACCACAAAAATTATGATTTCAAAAACAACATATTTTAATCCAAAATCATTCAAATCGGTAAATACATGTCTAATTCATTATAGGCAATATATACCAAATAATTTCTCAAATATTACTCACATGATAAGTCTAAAAATTTCAGAATATGACATCAGGCTATCAATCTCAATAACCTATATATCCACTCATATTTTAGCAGCATTGAAAAATTCAATAAATAGTTAATAGTCATCAATTAAATTATAAATGTATTTAAACATTTTCCTGCAGCTTCTTGAAATTGTTGACAATTCTAAATAATCATCTCTATACATTAACAGTCATTTCACCATTGCATATTCTAAAAGTTCAACAGCTTCATCAATTTTACAGTCTCATCCGCACTCATATTTAGCATAAATGATTTCATCAGAATTATATACTTAAACATGTATATTCAAATACTATAGAGACTTTGATAAAACAAAGTAAGTCATGCAACATATACACCAAATGTTTTAAAAAATGATCATTCTAAAACATCAGCATGACTGTTACCACATGAAAGCTGTTACTTCATGAATGTGCTTACAAAGCTACAGCAAAAAAGGTGATCATCTAAATATAAGGAATATCATAAGCATACCAACATAAAATTTATCAAAACATACAATCCCACATGGCTGAACATCTATACCAATAACCATGTATATTTTTTTTATGTAAAAGCTTAATTCAAAATAACACTTTGCAGGATGCAAACATCGAATATTCTAATTTCATGAAGTATGAATATTTGTCAAGACTCAGGATATAAAATATGTTAAAGCCAACTTTCTCACAAGCCTATCAATTCCCTTAAAATTCATTTCATGCATAATTTACTTATAATTGCACCATAAGAACAGTAACAAATATAACATAAACAAATATAGCAGATCGAATACGTCTTAAAATTGTTGGAACAATAAGCACAAATTAAAATAATTTTACCGTTCACCAATGATGCAAAAAGTGAATCTGGGTTGAGTCGCGGATCGGTTCGCTCTCTTTAAGACGTTCCGCGGCTCTGCTCGGATTTTGTGCTAGCAGTAATCAGCCCCGACGTCCCCAGGATAAAACAAGCCCAGATAAACACTGTCTCAATCGATTTTGCACAAAATCGATTGGTATACCCACACCCAAAATTATTTGCTCGGTATCTTATCTTTAGCGGGGACTTATGTTAATAGCCAATTTTTGAAACAACCATCCAAAAAATTAATGAAAATTTATATTCTTGTATGTAGTATATATCCCAATGGAAAGAATCGTATTCCCATTTTCTACTAACTTTTGGAACAAGATTTCATGAGAGCTTATAATTGGGATGAAACAAATCAAAAGGAATAGCGTGGGAATGCTATTAAAAGAAATCAGGCAATGGCGATTTCCTGGTGCACCACCAAATTTTTTTTTGAAGAGACCAAGGAATAAGAGAAATAGGGATCTGGTTCTTGTGATTTCATATTGTTGTTTTTTCTTCAAAAAAATGAGAAGATACAACTTGGGTTAATATAGTGAGGCTTTTGATATGTTAACCACAAAATGTAACTTATTCAATAAAATATAATAATAAAGTAATTTCAGTTATTGAAAATATAATAATTAATTTTTTAATTAAAACACATTAACACCAATTATAATGACAAAATTTGATAACTTAAATCATCATAATAATTTTGATTTTCTAACTTCTCCAAAATAATTTTTGTAACTCATCAAAATATTAAAACCAATTTTTAAAAATTCATATTTACAACAATTCTATTAAGTAGAAAGAGAGAATATTTATTTTTCCTCGTAAAATACCATTCAATCATCAGTACAGTCCATTTGCAAAAAAATACGCCATCTTTCACAATTTTCAGACTTTTTCTTACTTGAGTCCGTAGTAATGGATATTCCAGGAGCACCGTATACTGCTTCCACTTGTCAAAATCATTCACGACAACAAATCAACCATTATCTCGAACACACTTAATATTTTTCAATATGATGCACATAATCTGTTAACACGATATACCTCAACAAAATCAAAGCAAAGGTTTTTTTTATTTGTTTTTTGTTTTTGTTTTGTTTTGTTTTTAATTTGTTTTTTTTTTTTATGGTCATAAAGAAAAATAGGCTGAGATCAGACTCTCAGTATACACACCATTCATTATCAAAGTTGTGACTATTACAAAGTTGTTATCTACGAGAATGAGCCGGATATCATACAGAGATATTAATTTTCATATTTAGCGGAAAAATTGTATTCATATTAGAACAACACGACGTGAAATCTCATTCACATGAGAATTTTCACATTTATTAACACTGGATGTCAATATTTATATCTAATTCATCTAATTAAGGAGTATAAAAATTAACATATACCCAATATATTACCATCCCCCCGGGTATTATCAAATTTATAATTAAAAAGTGGAAATGAGCGGATTACAATTGGGCCTTGGCTTAACTTCCAACCTTCTATTTCCTATCACATCCCATGTTCCCGCCACAAATTGAGCACAAGGCAGTTCTGCACCAACTGTAAACGAAAATAATTTTATTTTGGGGCATTCTGATAATCACGCTCATGAATTGCACTCACAGTACAAATCCAAATCCAAATTTCACTTT
>SKCR01031673.1:0-18546 GCA_019454045.1 Zanthoxylum bungeanum | reverse complement strand
TATCGATTGTCAGACATAAATACCCAGTTTAACCCAATTGAATCATATGTCTATGTCAACCAAATTATCTGGATTCATTAAGATTAAGTTCCAATTATGGTTTCCCCCGCCCGACAGGTATATTCATATCCTGTAAGGAAATCTATTAAAGGGTTATCTATCCTCAAGGAAGATCGTGGGCTATTGAGTCTAAGGTCTTTAACCTAAAATCCCTTTTCCAAGTTCATTTTAAGTTTACCTAATCAATTTTATTAATGGCCAGTTAATAAAAAGCATTAAGATTAAGACTCAATAAATAAACCTTTATATTACCCAAGCTATAATCTAACCCCTTATAAACTGGTGATATTGGATTTCATCACAACCCCAGATAACTGGCTTAGTTACGACACATATTTACGGGTAGTAAAAATTTAAATAAAATAAAAGACATAATGTAAAATACTGAAAATTAAATACTGAAAAGTAAATTGCTGAAAAGTAAAAAAAGTAAAAGTAAAAGTAAAAGTAAAAGTAAAAAAATAAAAGTAATTACATAAATAAATTGCTGAAGAGTAAATTACTGAAAAGTAAATTACTGAAATTAAATAAAGTAAAAGTACAATAAAAGAAAATGCTGGGGTTAGAGGATCAACTTTTATTACTACTATTTTAGATATCTCTCTTAATATAATATATTAACTTTACGTGATAATTACCAACCTGCCATAAAGGCGGTATCCTGATTAAGTCAAATTAATAATTAATTACCAACCGACCAACCAGGTGGTATCCATACTTAGTCAGGTTAAAACCAATTTATAATTAATTACCAACCAGCCAATATAGCGGTATCCTCATTAAGTCAAGTTTTAAATAGTTTATATATTATGATTAAGGGAGATTAATCTAAATATCAATAATAAAAGATTTACCTTTCACCCCAGCAAATGGGAATTACCTCCTCATTGCTTAAAAAATAAAATATGCAAAAGTAAATTACGGAAAGTAAAAACTGAAAAATAAAGAAAAGAAAGTTCGAAAGCGGAAATTAATTACTGAAAGCTGTAAATAAACAAACAAGATACAATCTTCTTATTTATTCTTTAGGAATTTCAAAGAAGAAAATATGAATTTTACAAATGAAATGGCTTGGTATTTATAGGCAAAATTTTTCCTCCATCAAATCATCCATCAAATTCTCCACCAAATCCATTATTAATTTCTCCACTAATTACTCCACCAAATCCATTATTAATTGCTCCACTAATTGCTTATCATGTTTGGTGATGATTTGATAATTTTATTATTTATTTATTAATTTATTTTTTAGCTTTGAAAATGAATTTAATAATTACACACAACACACTTCTGGATGGTTCATCAATTTCGGTCATGAAATCTTCAGAATTCGAAAATATTTTGTCTTGAAAAGTTGTAGATCTTTGAGTCTTCTTTAATCTGGCGCTTGAATCAGCTCAATCCGATATCGGAGTAAAGGGTTATGCCCAAAATACGACAGATGTGGAAAATTGGAATTTCCAAAACTGCACTTTGTCAAAAACGCCCTTTCAAGTTTCCAATCTCCAAAATTAAAATATCAAGTCCAATAATTGCCCTTATTTGACCCATATTTCGTCCTAAATGATTTCATTGAGACCCGATATTATTTTATCTGCAAAACAAACTAAAACACATCAAAACGTTCATCAAACCCGAGAAACTAAACAAAATATTAAGTAAAAGGGGCGGTAAATATTGATATATTTTCCGCTCATCATACCCCCAAACCTAACATTTTGCTAGTCCTCGAGCAAAACAACAAAAAAAAAATTAAACTAAGCCACTTTCGTAGGGATCACGGTTTCATTTAGCGTATGCAACAAGCCTTTAAACCCCTAGGTATCCCTAGTGGACGAGTTGTAGTCTCGTGAGGGTTTACAGCAATGATACCCACAAACATTTTACAAAAGTAAAAAGATAGTAAAAGTAATGCACACAAAAGCAAAAAGACAAGAGAAAAGAGAAAAGAGAATAAAGAAAGTTAGTGACTAATCAGGTGAAACTTCTACTCCAAGTTACTAGTTGTTTTGTTTCTTTCTAAACTACCGAATAAGTAAATTCTCCGATTATATTTACCATTCTCCATATACACAGCCAACAAAGTATTAATCAATCTCATTTTTTTTCCCACAACAGTCACAAGTGTAGTTGATAAGAGAGTAATATTTTTGTCCTAAAGTTTTATCAGAATTCACACCTTTTTGTAGTAATGGAATAATTTTTCTGATTTTTCTGATTTTTTCTTTGATTTTTGATTTTTTTATTTATTTATATACAATACCTTCCATCTATGTAGCGAGTGTTGGGTCGGTGGCTCCCAAACCAGTTGGCTTTAGGGCACCAGGTGTTAAGACACCCCTACGGACTTAATTACTCAGACTTCAGATATATATATTTTACAACATCCTTGATCCATGTAGCGAGCTTTGGGACAGTGACTCCCAACCAGTTGGCTTTAGGGCACTAGGTGTTAAAAAACCCTTACAGACTTAATAACTAGGATCTCATACGTTTTTTTTTTTTTTACTCCATTGCTTTTTAAGATGCTTCCTCCAATTAAACTAGAGCACTGAATATTACAAACTTTTCAATTTTAACTCATGTCCGTATATTATTATGCATGTTGATAATATCTGCTAACTGAGCATATGAAGATCCATTTTAGTCAGTTTTATGGAGAATTCACAAATTAAATAATTTAAAAGGAAATAAACAAAAATTAACTTGTTTCGAAATAGGTTTGAGATACGTCTCAGGAGTGGAAACTCCTTACTCAGCTATCTCTTACCAATTTCACCTTTTTAGTCAAAATAAAAATACAAAAATGCAAAATATTTTTGTAATTTTTGAAAAATTTTCAATATTTTTTTTTTCGAAAAATTTTGGACTAAAAATAAAAAAACACACAAACTAAAAACAAGGTACTGATCAACTAATTCCCTCCCTCAAACCTAAATGAGACATTGTCCCCAATGTCTTAAACAATGGAAGAAGAGTTTAGAAGATAATACTTGGATAACTGAAATTCTACAGGGAATTAAAGGTTCAGATCCAGATTAATCCGACTCCTCTTACCACGATTGTCCTCAGACCAATTTATCTTTGAAATGATATGGTCAATTTATGGTTCATAGGCTAAGATTTGGTCAATTAGATCCGGAGCAGTTCTGGCAGTAAAGAGGAGTTCTTTTAAAGGTTTTTGACACGAACCATTTCTCCGGGCATCATCAAGAAACACACAAAGAAAATCATAAAATCCATCAACGTTAAATAGCCCAATTGGTTTCTGGTGTATGTTCAGATTCGCCCAAGATAGTACTATAAAAATTTCCTCCAATGTGCCCATGCCACCTGACAAAGCAATAAAAGCATCAGCACGGTTAATCATTTCTACCAGTCGTTCAGACATACCTGGCACGATTAGTTCCTCTCCGTTTGATGGTTCAATAAGATTTGCCTCCGCCAAGGGTTTTGGGATGATTCCTAAAATGTTACTACATCCTTCCTGTACGGCCTTTGAAACGATCCCCATAAGTCCAAGATTGCCTCCGCCATATACTAAGTCCATATTCCTTGCAGCTAAGACTCGACTCAATTCATGTGCTGCCTCTACGTATTGTGGTTTAGTACCAACACTACTACCACAAAACACACAGATGTTTTCAATTCGTCTTCTTGAAGTGGCTTCTATGTTTTACTCTGGATGCTTTCAAATGTGCAATGATGAGTTGAATTTATAATACCTGAAAAGGGTGAATAAAATAATAGCACTAGTACCTGCCAAATGACAATTATTAGTTAAACAGTATAATGAATCGTGATAGTCAAAAAGGTCTGGATTCTATCGGAGAAAATAAAAGAAAACAACAAAACAAATCACAATTATTAGGAAAAGACAAAGAGATATAATATGTACAAGAATTTACAGCTTGATTGACGTCTATGCATCAGGGACAAGCTTCCCATCCAATTTTCTTATAAATTGGCAAACATGGTCGTTTTTAGTCAGATTCCCAAGACTTAACTGTTGTCTTTCTTTTTGAAATTGTGTATGTAATTTGCGAAAGGCTATGTGAACATATCCACTAGGATGCGTCTCAAGAGTCGAAGATATATCATCTAAAGACTCATTACTCAAGCCATCCCTAATGAATTTAATTTTGTCTTCGCGATTATCAGACACCATTCCTAAAGAACGACAACGAGTATTGCAATTCAAGCGTACACATTTGTAACAAACACCCATTTGCTTAGTTCTACGTTTCTTTGCATAGGTGCTTCTTCCAAAACCAGGCATATGTGAAATAAAAGAGTCAGAAGACTCACCTGCCAATCGGATTCGTGCTTCAATTACCCATCGAATGTCATTAGGAACACCATGGATTGTTAGTAGTCTCATCCGTTCCAAGCGAGCTTTGTAAACTTTCATCAGAGATTTTTTAGGGAGAGAAGGAAATTACTTGTGAAGATTTGCAAGAGCTTCTTCCATATTAAAATGACTTAATCTGCAAAAACTAAACACACCAAATTAAATCACACCAAATCATAATATATACAAAAATTACATGGGTTGCCTTACTGCTAGCGCTAAATTTTACATAGTCAGCCAGACATGACTACCCGAACGTTATGCTAGATCTGAAAGTGTGACACTTTCTTTTTGTCGCTCAAATGATTCTCCCCAGTAGTGCTTGACAAGCTTGTTTTTAACCTTGAAAGTTTTGTTGGAGTCAGGATCATGTATCTCAACGGCTCTGTCTTGTAAAACCTTGGTGATCACAAATGGACCTGACCACCGTGATTTTAGCTTCCATGGGAAGAATTTACATTTGATTTGTTTAACAGTACCTTCTGTCCTGGTTCCAGTTGTATGCACACTAACTTCTCATCATGTCTTTTTCTTGCCTTTTCCTTGTATAATTTGGCATCCTCAAAAGGCTGTATGTGAAATTCCTCCAATTCGTTGAGCTGGTGGAACTTTTTCTCTTCTGTTGCTTGTAGTGCAAGAATAGGCTTCTTAAGTACGCAGTGCGCTTTATCTTCAGGGTAATTGACATGTTTTAAGTTTGTTAGTAGAACTTTGTCTTTCATCAGAGTTCTGATCGGTACTATGTATCACATTAAGTCTGAAACATTCCTCATTCTTTTCATCATCTGGGAAATTCATGGCCTTGAAACATTGAATGTTACTTCTTGGTCTTGTACCCTCATGGTTAGTTCTCCTTTTTGTACATCAATAATGGTTCGACCTGTAGCTAAGAATGGTCTCCCAATGATGATTGGCACGTCTGCGTCTTCCTCTATATCAAGGACAATGAAATCTGCTGGAAAATAAATTTATCAACCTTGACTAGCACATCTTCAACTACACCTCTCGGAAATATGAGCGTTCTATCAGCAAGTTGTAGTGAGACTGAAGTGGGCATTGTTTCTCCAATATGCAGTTTCCTGAAAATAGAAAAAGGCATCAAGTTAACACTAGCACCTAAATCACACAGAGCCTTACTGAAGTCATGTTCTCCTATGGTGCAAGGAACAGTGAAACTGCCAGGATCTTTCAACTTTGGAGGAAGTTTTCTCTGAATGATGGCGCTGCATTCTTCTAATAATGCTACTGTCTCATAATCTCCTAATCTCCGCTTTCGTGAAAGAATGTCTTTCATGAATTTGGCATAGCTGGGCATTTGTTCCAACGCTTCTGCAAATGGAATGTTAATATGCAGCTTTATGAACACCTCCAAGAATCGAGCAAACTGCTTGTCCAGTTTATTCTTCTGAAGACGCTGAGGAAAAGGTGAAGGTGGAGTGATTTGTTCTTTTTCCTTTGCTTCTTTTTCCTCAATCTGTTGCTTTGTTTCTTTTGGAACTTCCTCAGCATTTGTTTTGGCTCCAACATCTTTATTGATTTCAGTACCGCTTTTTAACATGATGGCATGACATTGCTCCTTCCCAATGTTCCTCAGATTTGGTTCAGTGTTTCTAGGAAGATTACCTGGCGGTCTGTAACTCTGAGCATTGGCCAGTTGTCCAATTTGATTCTCCAGTGCTTTAATAGAAGCTGATTGACTTTGAATTAATGCTGTTTGGGATTGAAACATAGCAT
This sequence comes from Zanthoxylum bungeanum, assembly GCA_019454045.1. Taxonomy (NCBI): domain Eukaryota; kingdom Viridiplantae; phylum Streptophyta; class Magnoliopsida; order Sapindales; family Rutaceae; genus Zanthoxylum; species Zanthoxylum bungeanum. The sequence goes on along the minus strand of SKCR01031673.1, from coordinate 12,401 downwards.
CATATCTTACTGCTTGAGAGTCGTGTTTTGCTTCTATCTTTTTCAAGTGGTGTCAACACTTCTGTTATTCCTGATTCATTTGCTTGCTCCTGGCCTTTGTTCTGTTGTTGGAATCCGGGTGGTGGATTGTTCATTTGCCCTGAATTGTAGCTCAATGCGAAATTGGGATGATTCCTCCACCCTGGGTTGTAGGTGTTGGAATATGGATTGTTCCCCATGTCTGTTGAAATTATTGACATAATTCACCGTTTCTTTATGTTGGTTGAAAGATTCTGACTCAGGTGCTCCTCCAAATGGTGAACTTGTGGATCCACCATTAACTTTCATGTTAAGAGTTTCCAGATTTTTACAAATCACATCCAGCTTGGAATTCAGTGCTGTGTTGGCTCCAACTTCATAAGTTCCTGCAATTCGTTGGATCATGCTCCTTTCTGTTGGCCACAAGGAGTTGTTGTTGGCCATTTCTTCAATTAAGTCTCAGGCTTGATCTTCTTCTTTTGCCATTAAAGCTCCTCCAACATCAGCATCAATTGTGGTTCTCATTATTCCAGAAAGTCCATTGTAGAAGGTTTGGACTTGTAGCCATTTTGCGATCTCATGATGAGGACATTTCCGGAGTAAATCTTTGAATCTTTCCCAAGCTTCGCAAAGGGATTATGAATCTTGTTGCACGAAGGATGTGATTTCATTCCTCAACTTTGAAATTCTGGCTGGTGGAAAGTACTTTGCAAGGAATTTGGTGGCTAGAGTGTTCCAAGTTGTGATGGAACCTGCTGGTAACGAATGTAGCCAAACTTTAGCTCTGTCTTTTAGGGAATATGGAAAAACCCGCAGTCTCATTGCTTATTCAGCTGCTCGGTTGTAATTGAAAGTACCGCAAACTTCCAGGAAGTTGCTGATGTGGGAATTAGGATCTTCAGTTGCATTTCCCCCAAACTGTACTGACTGCTGAATCATCTGGATGCATGTTTTGATGTCACCCGCATTTGCTGGTAATGGAGGAAATATAATACAAGAAATGAAGCTGTCGACCACCGGAATGGTTCTGTCTCGAATGGGTATCGGTGGTGCAACGTTCAAAGGTTCAGGTTCCATGTTGACTAAAGCTTCTTGGCCTTCTCTCCTTTCCCTTCTAAACAGTCTGATGGTTCTTTCAATTTCTGGGTCAAGAGGTCGAAGTTCAAAGCTTCTGGTTCGTCTCATGAAGTTTCTGAGAACCTGAAACACAAGAAAACAAAAACAATAAGTAAAAAGAAAATTAGATACAAGTAAAAGTATTTAACCTCTAAACTAATAGTAAAAGATAATTAAGTCCCCGGCAACGGCGCCAAAAACTTGACCGGTGCGTAATCACACGCGTATAACGCAAGCGCACGTATCGTTCAAGTAGTATAAAAAGTATCGATCCCACGATGACTTAAAACCTTTGCTATTAATTTTTTTTTGAGGTCAAATATTTACAAGTATCTAATAGATTGATTGTTTGATTGGGTGGTGACTTTAAAACTTAAAACAAGTAAATAAAATTTCTTGAAAGTAGATTGAAGAAAATTCAAATTTATAAAACTATCCAGGGTTGTGAATCCTTCCTATATCTATTAAAGATGAAGTGGTTATCTTACAGTTGGGTAAAATATTGATTTATTAACCTGGAACACTAAATTATGTGAAAGCCTCTGTCGATGGTCAGACACAAATACCCAGTTTAACCCAATTGAACCATATGTCTATGTCAACCAAATTATCTGGTGATGAGCGGAAAATATATCAATATTTACCGCCCCTTTAACTTAATATTTTGTTTAGTTTCTCGGGTTTGATGAACGTTTTGATGTGTTTTAGTTTATTTTGCAGATAAAAATAATATCGGGTCTCAATGAAATCATTTAGGATGAAATATGGGTCAAATAAGGGCAATTATTGGACTTGATATTTTAATTTTGGAGATTGGAAACTTGAAAGGGCGTTTTGACGAAGTGCAGTTTTGGAAATTCCAGTTTTGCGCATCTGTCGTATTTTTGCATAACGTTTTACTCAGATATCGGATTGAGCTGATTCAAGTTCCAGATTAAAGAAGACTCAAATATCTACAACTTTGAAAGACAAAATAATTTCGAATTCTAAAGATTTCATGCCCGAAATTGATGAACCATCCAGAAGTGTGTAGTGTGTAATTATTAAAGTCACTTTCAATCATTTTCAAAGCAAAAAATAAATTAATAAATAAATAATAAAAATTATCAAATCATCACCAAACATGATAAGAGATTATTAGTGGAGCAATTAATAATTGATTTGGTGGATGATTTGATGGAGGCAAAATTTTGCCTATAAATACCAAGCCATTTCATTTGTAAAATTCATACTTTCTTCTAAGGAAATTCCTTAAGAATACAAAGAACATTGTATCTTGTTTGTTTATTTACAGCTTTCAGTAATTAATTTTCGTTTTCGCACTTTCTTTTCTTTACTTTTCAGTTTTTACTTTCCGTAATTTACTTTTACGCACAGTACTTTTCTTTCTTTAATTTTCAGTTTTTACTTTTCAGTAATTTACTTTCAGCAATTTACTTTTCAGCAATTTACTTTCAGCAATTTACTTTCAGTAATTTACTTTCAGCATTTAATTTTCAGTATTTAATTTCAGCATTTACTTTTAGCAATTTACTTTCAGCATTTAATTTTCAGTATTTTACTTTATGTCTTTTATTTTATTTAAGTTTTTTTTACTACCCGTAAATATGTGTCGTAACTAAGCCAGTTATCTGGGGTTGTGATGAAATCCAATATCACCGGTTTATAAGGGGTTAGATTATAGCTTGGGTAATATAAAGATTTATTTATTGAGTCTTAAACTTAATGTTTTTTCATTAACTGGCCATTAATAAATTGATCTGGTAAATCTAAAATGAACTAGACATAGGATTTTATTTTAGGTTTCAGCCTTAGACTCAATAGCCCACGATCTTCCTTGAGGATAGATAACCCTTTAATAGATTTCCTTACAGGATAGACATATACCTGTCGGGCGGGGGTAGCCATAATTGGAACTTAAACTTAATGAATCCAGATAATTTGGTTGACATAGACATATGGTTCAATTGGGTTAAACTGGGTATTTGTGTCTGACCATCGACAGAGGCTTACACATAATTTAGTGTTCCAGGTTAATAAATCAATATGTTACCCAACTATAAGATAACCACTTCATCTTTAAAATGATATTGGAAGAAATCACAACCCTAGATAGTTTTTAATATTGAATTTTCTTAAAACTATTTTCGACAATTTATTTACTTGCTTTTAAATTTAGAATCGTCACCATTTCAAATCAATCAATCAACCTGTTAGATACTAGTAATCATTTGACCTCATAAAATTAATAGTTTTGATATTAAGTCCTCGTGGGATCGATATTTTTATACTACTTGAACGATACGTGCGCTTGCGTTATACGTGTGTGTTTACGCCGGTCAAGTTTTTGGCGCCGTTGCCGGGGACTTATTTATCTTTAACTATTAATTTAGGGGTTAGATACGTTACTTGTATCTAATTTCTTTTTACTTATTGTTTTTGTTTTCTTGTGTTTCTGGTTCTCAGAAACTACATGAGACGAACCAGAAGCTTTGAACTCCGATCGCTTGACCCAGAAATTGAAAGAACCATCAGGCAGTTGAGAAGGGAAAGGCGAGAAGGCCAAGAAGCTTTAGTCAACATGGAACCTGAACCGTTGGAGGTTGCACCAACAATTCCCATTCGAGACAGAACCATTCCAGTGGTTGACAGACTCATTTCCTGTATTGTACTTCCTCCCTTACCAGCAAATGCGTGTGACATCAAAACATGCATTCAGATGATTCAGCACTCAGTTCAGTTTGGGGGAAATGCAACTGAAGATCCTAATGCCCACATCAGCAACTTCCTGGAAGTTTACGGCACTTTTAATTATAACCGAGAAGCGGAAGAAGCAATGAGACTGCGATTTTTTCCATACTCCGTGAAGGACAGAGCTAAAGCTTGGCTACATTCATTACCAGCAGGTTCCATCACAACTTGGAACACTTTAGCCACCAAATTTCTTGCAAAGTACTTTCCACCAGCCAGAACCGGAAAGCTGAGGAATGACATCACATCCTTTGTACAACAAGATTCAGAATCCCTCTGCGAAGCTTGGGAAAGGTACAAAGATTTACTCCGGAAATGTCCACACCATGAGATTCCAAAATGGCTTCAAGTCCAAACATTCTATAATGGACTTTCTGGAATAATGAGAACCACAATCGATGCTGCTGCTGGAGGAGCTTTAATGGCAAAAGGAGAAGATCAAGCCTGAGAACTAATCGAAGAAATGGCCAACAACAATTCCTTGTGGCCAACTGAAAGGAGCATGATCCAAAGAATTGCAGGAATTTATGAAAGTGGAGCTAATACAGAAGTCAACACCAAGCTAGATCAAATATGCAAATTCATGGAGACTCTTACCACTGGATCCACAAGTTCACCATATGGAGGAGCACCAGAACCAAACCAACTTGAAGAGACGGTGAATTATGTCAACAATTTCAATAGACAGTGGAACAATCCATATTCCAACACCTACAATCCGGGGTGGAGGAATCATCCTAATTTTTCATGGAGCAACAACTCAGGGCAAAAGAACTATCCACCACATGGATTCCAACAACAGAACAAAGGCCAAGAACAGATAAATGAACCAGGAATAACAGAAGTACTGAATCAGTTAAAAAAATACGATGCTATGTTTCAGAGCCAATCAGCTTCCATCAAAGCACTGGAGAATCAAATCGGACAACTGGCCAATGCTCAGAGTTACAGACCGCCAGGTAATCTTCCCAGCAACACAGAACCAAATCCAAGGAACCGAGGGAAGGAACAATGTCATGCCATCATGTTAAAGAGCGGTACTGAAATCAACAAAGATGTTGGAGTCAATTCAACTGCTGAGGAAATTCCAAAAGAAACAAAACAACAGATGGAGGAAAAAGAAGCAAAGGAAAAAGAACAGATCACTCCACCTCCACCTTTTCCTCAACGTCTTCATAAGAACAAATTGGACAAGCAGTTTTCTCGATTCCTGGAGGTGTTCAAAAAGCTTCACATCAACATTCCATTTGCAGAAGCCTTGGAACAAATGCCCACATATGCCAAATTCATGAAAGATATTCTTTCACGAAAGCGGAGATTGGGAGATTACGAGACAGTAGCATTATCAGAAGAATGCAGTGCTATCATTCAGAGGAAACTTCCCCCGAAGTTGAAAGATCCTGGCAGTTTCACTGTTCCTTGCGTCATAGGAGAACATAACTTTGGTAAGGCTTTATGTGATTTAGGTGCTAGTGTTAACTTGATGCCTTTTTTATTTTCAGGAAATTACAGATTGGAGAAACAATGCCAACTTCAGTCTCACTGCAACTTGCTGATAGAACACTCGTATTTCCAAGAGGCGTAGTTGAGGATGTGCTGGTCAAGGTTGACAAATTCATTTTCCCAGCAGATTTTATTGTCCTTGATATGGAGGAAGACGCAGACGTGCCAATCATCCTTGAGAGACCATTCTTGGCTACAGGTCGAACCATTATTGATGTACAAAAAGGAGAACTAACCATGAGGGTACAGGACCAAGAAGTAACATTCAATGTTTTCAAGGCCATGAATTTCCCAGATGATGAAAAGAAGGAGGAATGTTTCAAACTCGATGTGATACACAGTACCATTCAGAACTCTGATGAAAGACAAAGTTCTACTGACAAACTTAAAACATGTCAATTGCCTGTGGAGCCTAAAGATAAAGCATCTTTTGCACTGAAAGAGTCAATTCTTGCTCTACAAGCAACAGAAGAGAAAAAATTTCCACCAGCTCAATGAATTGGAGGAATTTCACAATCAGCCTTTTGAGAGATGCCAAATTGTACAAAGAAAAGGGCAAGAAAAGACATGATGAGAAGTTAGTGCGCATACAACTGGAACCAGGGCAGAAGGTACTGTTAAACAAATCAAGGGTGAAATTCTTCCCATGGAAGCCAAAATCACGGTGGTCAGGTCCATTTGTGATCACTAAAGTTTTACCAAATAGAGCCGTTGAGATACATGATCCTGACGCTAACAAAACTTTCAAGGTTAAAAACAAGCGTGTCAAGCACTACTGGGGAAAATCATTTGAGCGACAAAAAGAAAGTGTCACACTTTCAGATCCAGCCTAACGTTCAAGAAGTCACGTCTAGCTGACGACTTTAAACTTAGCGCTCGCAGGGAAGCAACCCATGCAATTTTTGTATATATTGTGATTTAGTGTGATTTAATTTTGTGTGTTTAGTTTTTGCAGATTAAGTCATTTCAAGATGGAAGAAGCTCTCGCAAATCTTCACAAGCAATTTCCTTCTCTCCCTCAAAAATCTCTAATGAAAGTTTACAAAGCTCGCTTGGAACGGATGAGGTTATTACAATCCATGGTATTCCAATGATATTCGTTGGGTAATTGAAGCACGAGTCCGATTGGCAGGTAAGTCTTCTGACTCTTTTATTTCACATCTGCCTGGTTTTGGAAGAAGCACCTATGCAAAGAAACGTAGAGCTAAGCAAATGGGTGTTTGTTTCAAATGTGCACGATTTAATTGCAACACTCGTTGTCGTTCTTTAGGAATGGTGTCTGATAATCGCGAAGACAAAATTAAATTCATTAGGGATGGCTTGAGTAAGGAGTCTTTAGATGATATATCTTCGACTCTTGAGACGCATCCCAGTGGATATGTTCACATAGCCTTTCGCAAATTACATACACAATTTCAAAAAGAAAGACAACAGTTAAGTCTTGGGAATCTGACTCAAAAAGACCCTGTTTGCCAATTTATAAGAAAATTGGATGGGAAGCTTGTCCCTGACGCATAGACGTTAATCAAGCTATAAATTCCTGTATATATTATATCTCTTTGTCTTTTCCTAATAATTGTGATTTGTTTTGTTGTTTTCTTTTATTTTCTCCGACAGGATCCAGACCTTTTTGACTAACACGATATTATTTCGCTACTAATCGTCCTCTGGAAGATACTTGTGCTATTTTTACTTACCCTTTTCAGGTACTATAAATTCAGCCCGTCATTGCACTTTTGAAGGCATCCAGAGTTGAGAAAGAAACACATAAAAAAAATGGAAGCTACTTCAAGAAGACGAGTTGAAAATATCTGTGTGTTTTGCGGTACTAGTGTTGGTACTAAGCCATAATACGTAGAAGCAGCACAAGAATTGGGTCGAGTCTTAGCTGCAAGAAATATGCACTTAATATATGGCGGAGGCAATCTCGGACTTATGGGGATCGTATCAAAGGCTGTACAGGAAGGAGGCAGTCATGTTTTGGGAATCATCCCAAAACCCTTGGCAGAGGCAAATCTTATTGGATCATCAAACGGAGAGGAACTGATCATGCCAGGTATGTCTGAACGATTGGTAGAAATGATTAACCGTGTTGATGCTTTTATCGCTTTGCCAGGTGGCTTGGGCACATTGGAGGAAATTTTTATAGTTCTATCTTGGGCGAACCTGAACATACACCAGAAACCGCTTGGATTGCTTAACGTTGATGGATTTTATGATTTTCTTTGTGTGTTTCTTGATGATGCTCGGAGAAATGGGTTCGTGTCAAAACCTATGAAAGAAATCCTCTTCACTGCCAGAACTGCTTCAGATCTAATAGACCAACTCATAGCCTATGAACCACAAGTTGACCCTATCCTTTCAAAGATAAATTGGTCCGAGGACGATCGTGGTAAGAGGCGTCGAATTAATCTGGATCTTAACCATTAATTTCATGTAGAATTTCAGCTAACCAGGTATTATTTTCTAAAATCTTCTTCTACTGTTTAAGACATTGGGGACAATGTCTCATTTAGGTTTGGGGGAGGGAATTAGTTGATCAGTACCTTATTTTTAGTTGTGTGTTATTTTTATTTTTAGTCCAAAATTTTTCGAAAATACAAAAAAATTGAAAAATTTTCAAAAAATTACAAAAATATTTTGCGTTTTTTTTGTTTTTATTTTGACTAAAAAGGTGAAATTGGTAAAAGGTAGCTGAGTAAGGAGTTTCCACTCCTGAGACGTATCTCAAACCTAATTCGAAACAAGTTAATTTTTGATTATTTCCTTTTGAATTATTTAATTTGTGAATTCTCCTTAAAACGGACTAAAATGAATCTTCATATGTTCAGTTAGCACGTATTAACAACATATATAGAAACATACAGACATGAGCTAAAATTGAAAAGTTTATAATATTCAGTGCTCTAGTTTAATTGGAGGAAACATCTCAAAAAGCAATGGAGTAAAAAAAAAAAAAAAAAAAAAAAACGTCTGAGATCCGAGTTATTAAGTCTGTAAGGGTGTTTTAACACCTAGTGCCCTAAAACCAACTGGTTTGGGAGTCACTGGCCCAACACTCGCTACATGGATCAAAGATGCTGCAAAAATATTTATATCTGAAGTCTGGGTAATTAAGTCCGTAGGGGTGTCTTAACACCTGGTGCCCTAAAACCAACTGGTTTGGGAGCCACCGACCCAACACTCGTTACATAGATGGAAGATATTGTATATAAATAAAAAATAGAGAAAAATCAAAGAAAAAATCAGAAAAAATTAGAAAAATTATTCAATTGCTACAAAAAGGTGTTAAATCTGATAGAACTTTAGGCAAAAATATTACTCTCTTATCAACTGCACTTATGACTGTTGTGGGCAAAAATGAGTTGTTTAATATTTTGTTGGCTGTGTATATGGAGAATGGTAAAAATAATCGGAGAATTTACTTATTCGGTAATTTAGAATGAAACAAAACAACTATTGACTTGGAGTAGAAGTTTCACCTGATTAGTCACTAACATCTTTATTCTCTTTTCACTTGCCTTTTTGCTTTTGTGTGCATTAGTTTTATTATCTTTTTACTTTTGTAAAACGTTTGTGGGTATCGTTGCTGTAAGCCCTCACGAGACTACAACTCGTCCACTAGGGACACCTAAGGGTTTAAAGGCTTGTTGCATATGCTAATTGCAACCGTGATCCCTACGAAAATGGCTTAGTTTAATTTTATTTTTATTTTGTTGTTTTGCTCGAGGACTAGCAAAATGTTAGGTTTGGGGGTGTGATGAGCGGAAAATATATCAATATTTACCGCCCCTTTAACTTAATATTTTGTTTAGTTTCCCGGGTTTGATGAACGTTTTGATGTGTTTTAGTTTATTTTGCAGATAAAATAATATCGGGTCTCAATGAAATCATTTAGGATGAAATATGGGTCAAATAAGGGCAATTATTGGACTTGATATTTTAATTTTGGAGATTGGAAACTTGAAAGGGCGTTTTGACGAAGTGCAGTTTTGGAAATTCCAGTTTTGCGCATCTGTCGTATTTTTAGCATAACGTTTTACTCAGATATCGGATTGAGCTGATTCAAGTTCCAGATTAAAGAAAACTCAAATATCTACAACTTTTAAAGACAAAATAATTTCGAATTCTGAAGATTTCATGCCCGAAATTGATGAACCATCCAGAAGTGTGTAGTGTGTAATTATTAAAGTCACTTTCAATCATTTTCAAAGCAAAAAATAAATTAATAAATAAATAATAAAAATTATCAAATCATCACCAAACATGATAAGAGATTAGTGGAGCAATTAATAATTGATTTGGTGGATAATTTGATGGAGGCAAAATTTTGCCTATAAATACCAAGCCATTTCATTTGTAAAATTCATACTTTCTTCTAAGGAATTCTTTAAGAATACTAAGAAGATTGTATCTTGTTTGTTTATTTACAGCTTTCAGTAATTAATTTTCGTTTTCGCACTTTCTTTTCTTTACTTTTCAGTTTTTACTTTCCGTAATTTACTTTTACGCACAGTACTTTTCTTTCTTTAATTTTCAGTTTTTACTTTTCAGTAATTTACTTTCAGCAATTTACTTTTCAGCAATTTACTTTCCGCAATTTACTTTCAGTAATTTACTTTCAGCATTTAATTTTCAGTATTTAATTTCAGCATTTACTTTTAGCAATTTACTTTCAGCATTTAATTTTCAGTATTTTACTTTATGTCTTTTATTTTATTTAAGTTTTTTTTACTACCCGTAAATATGTGTCGTAACTAAGCCAGTTATCTGGGGTTGTGATGAAATCCAATATCACCGGTTTATAAGGGGTTAAATTATAGCTTGGGTAATATAAAGATTTATTTATTGAGTCTTAAACTTAATGCTTTTTCATTAACTGACCGTTAATAAAATTGATCTGGTAAATCTAAAATGAACTAGACATAGGGATTTTAGGTTTCAGCCTTAGACTCAATAGCCCACGATCTTCCTTGAGGATAGATAACCCTTTAATAGATTTCCTTACAGGATAGACATATACCTGTCGGGCGGGGGTAGCCATAATTGGAACTTAAACTTAATGAATCCAGATAATTTGGTTGACATAGACATATGGTTCAATTGGGTTAAACTGGGTATTTGTGTCTGACCATCGACAGAGGCTTACACATAATTTAGTGTTCCAGGTTAATAAATCAATATGTTACCCAACTATAAGATAACCACTTCATCTTTAAAATGATATTGGAAGAAATCACAACCCTAGATAGTTTTTAATATTGAATTTTCTTAAAACCTATTTTCGACAAATTTATTTACTTGCTTTTAAATTTAGAATCGTCACCATTTCAAATCAATCAATCAACCTGTTAGATACTAGTAATCATTTGACCTCATAAAATTAATAGTTTTGATATTAAGTCCTCGTGGGATCGATATTTTTATACTACTTGAACGATACGTGCGCTTGCGTTATACGTGTGTGTTTACGCCGGTCATCTGGATTCATTAAGATTAAGTTCCAATTATGGTTTCCCCCACCCGACAGGTATATTCATATCCTGTATGGAAATTTATTAAAGGGTTATCTATCCTCAAGGAAGATCGTGGGCTATTGAGTCTAAGGTCTTTAACCTAAAATCCATTTTCCAAGTTCATTTTAAGTTTACCTAATCAATTTTATTAATGGCCAGTTAATAAAAAGTATTAAGATTAAGACTTAATAAATAAACCTTTATATTACCCAAGCTAAAATCTAACTCCTTATAAACCGGTGATATTAGATTTCATCACAACCCCAGATAACTGGCTTAGTTACGACACATATTTACGGGTAGTAAAAATTTAAATAAAATAAAAGACATAAAGTAAAATACTGAAAATTAAATACTGAAAAGTAAATTGCTGAAAAGTAAAAAAAGTAAAAAGTAAAAGTAAAAAGTAAAAAGTAAAAAAATAAAAGTAAATTACTGAAAGTAAATTGCTGAAGATTAAATTGCTAAAAAGTAAATTACTGAAATTAAATAAAGTAAAAGTACAATAAAAGAAAATGCTGGGATTAGAGGATCAACTTTTATTACTACTATTTTAGATATCTCCCTTAATATAATATATTAATTTTACGTGATAATTACCAACCAGCCATAAAGGCGGTATTCTGATTAAATCAAATTAATAATTAATTACCAACCGACCAACCAGGCGGTATCCATACTTAGTCAGGTTAAAACCAATTTATAATTAATTACCAACCGGCCAATATAGCGGTATTCTCATTAAGTCAAGTTTTAAATAGTTTATATATTATAATTAAGGGAAATTAATCTAAATAACAATAATAAAAGCTTTACCTTTCACCCCAGCAAAGGGGAATTACCTCCTCATTGCTTGAAAAATAAAAACTACAAAAGTAAATAAAGGAAAGGATTGTTCGTAAAAGTAAATTACGGAAAGTAAAATCTGATAAATAAAGAAAAGAAAGTGTGAAGCGGAAATTAATTACTGAAAGCTGTAAATAAACAAACAAGATACAATCTTCTTATTTATTCTTTAGGAATTTCAAAGAAGAAAGTATGAATTTTACAAATGAAATGGCTTGGTATTTATAGGCAAAATTTTGCCTCCATCAAATCATCCATCAAATTCTCCACCAAATCCATTATTAATTTCTCCAATAATTACTCCACCAAATCCATTATTAATTGCTCCACTAATTGCTTATCATGTTTGGTGATGATTTGATAATTTTATTATTTATTTATTAATTTATTTTTTAGCTTTGAAAATGAATTTAATAATTACACACAACACACTTCTGGATGGTTCATCAATTTCGGTCATGAAATCTTCAGAATTCGAAACTATTTTGTCTTTCCAAGTTGTAGATCTTTGAGTCTTCTTTAATTTAGCACTTGAATCAGCTCAATCCGATACTATTTTGTTTTTTAATTTTCCGCTCATTACACCCCCAAACCTAACACTTTGCTAGTCCTCGAGCAAAACGATAAAATAAAATGCAATAAATAATTAAA